>JAPMOR010090771.1:50655-145300 GCA_026543865.1 Argiope aurantia | reverse complement strand
ATAGACTCATTTTAAACAACCTATTCAAATAACATCAATTTAAAAAATGAATGATCGAAAAGCTTCAACAATGGTAGCATTGTTTGGAAGAAGACAATATCAACAACAAAGTGTAAACAGTGTTACCTGGAATACATATGTTATCTATTTTATTTAGACCTACTTTTATACAGATAATTTCACATCATCTGAAGAACATCAAAAATCATTTATCTTTAAATTCACCAATAGAAGCGTCTTGTATCAGTCATCTTGAAAAGTTTTGGTCGAAGCATTTTTAAGTTTGACCAATTCGTAAGAATTCTCTTGAGGCGTATTAAAATGTTTGAAGCTTTCTTTAAAGTTTAAGTAAGTAAAGATGATACTCTCGTATGCTGCAAAATCTTTGCAAAATGAAATAAGAAATGTTTAAGTAAAAACTACTGAACATTTGTTACATCTGCGGAATTTGAATTGTGAATGTAAACACCGATATACTGTGCAGGATTTCGCTTTTAAATTTTTCTATCATCTTATATAAAAATTTTAGTAACTAAAGAATTTAGTAGTAAACAACAGTTAAATTAACTTTTTTTTCTCAGATTATGCGGTATTATTTCTTATCGAGATTTAATTTCACGTGAGATTTATTTCCGTAAACGGAAATTAAGAAATGAAATTATTTTTTAGTTTTATAACGCTAAAGAAAAAAAATAGTGTAATAGTTTAAAAAAGTTTTTGATATTATTATATTATTTACAAGACTTAAATTTTATCTCGTGCAGATAATGTTATATGGGAGAAAAAAATAATGGGGAATTAATTTTATTGTTAATGTTTGTTGGCTTTACTTAGATGTATTAATGGCTTGCCCTGAATATAAAATTCATCCTATTAAAATCTTTGAAATTTAAAATTAGCATATATAATATCTTGATATAACACCGTTTTGAGTATCGTTAATGATCATTATTCTGGCCGTTATATTTATATTCCGATTCTTAATCATAAAAATACTTGCTTTTAAGCCATAAATGGTTTTTGATGACTCAATGTTTTATTAATATTTTATAAACAAATTATTCACACTTTTCAAATTTGTCCTATTTTGAAAAAAAAAGAATTTTGAATATGCCATTAACATTTATATGTAGACACTTTAATATAGGCCAGAATCATGTGCGCTTTTATTATCCAAGCTGACACGAAATAAAGTAATTATTTTCATATTGTGGTTTTGTAACGGCTGTTTATAATCTGTATACATAAAGCTCATTGTACCTTATAAGAACAATAAATTGAGTAGCAAATGTTAGATAATACGTTAGGTAATTACTTTTTCGAAAATGTTTGAAAAGGTGGATATATGGCTGCTTAATTGCAGTCATCTTTATTTTGTTTTGGTATAATAAGCGAGTGTTTTGAATGATCTAGTACAGAAGAGGTTAAATACACTTCTTGAAAAAAATCGAGGTGTTTTTCATTATATCCGTAATTTTTAAACCAGTTTGTTGCGATATCATCGTCTCCTGATGGTAAAGCTTTTGTTAGAGAGCTGGTCTAATTTCTTGAAGATAAAATAAGTTAAGAGTGTTATTTGAATCGGAAAGAAAAAATGATTGAAATTGGTTTTAGCACTTTGCTATTGTCGGAAAAATAGTCGGGGAAAAGGTTACTTTGCTGAAGTGGATTTGAATTTCGAAATTTATTGGTTATAAAAGATGAGTTTTGAAGAATTTATTCTCTTGAATGGTTCGAATTATTATTATTATGTGATTACTAGCCGCCTCTGGCGCCTCTTCTCCAGTTTTAATGATCGCTAAAAATTAATTAAATATTTTATGTAACTTTATCTAAATGGCGTCTTGAGTAAAATATTTTTACGATTTAAATTTTGATAGATATATAAATTCATGCAATTTCAGAATATTTTTGACTATTTGTTGATTTTACTATTCATTTCTCTTATTTCCTATTAACTACCCTAAAGTTAGTAAAACATCAATGAATACATTTTTCTATTTTAAGACTTTAAAAAATATCGGCCAAATCAGAATTTGATTAATATTATAGCAATTTATTCAATAAATCTGTAGGCATTTTCTATTTAAAAGATTGTTTCGCTTTCATTAAAACAATTTCACACAAACAATCAACTTTTGTTACGGAAATGAAGTGCAATACATCTTAAACAAAACAAACAAACAAAAAAAAAAAAAAAAAAACGTTATTGAAATGAGAAAATTAATTTTTATAACTTATTTATTGCTATTTTTTTTTGTCTAGATCCAGTTGAAACCAATGATTTTATCATATTCGGAAGAATGTATGCAACCATTATTGTTAAGATTCGTCCTCGAAAAACGCCTTTTCTCCTACATCTTGTAAAGTTGTGGACGAAGTATTTTTAACTCTGATTTTTTTTAAGAGGACCTCGTAACGCAACTCGAAATGTTTGTAATCTTCTCTTGTATCCAGGTTAGTAATGAAATACATACTAATTCAATGCTTTTTTTTTGGGAAAAAAATTAGTCAGAAATTTAATAGTAACACCTTTAGAAATATTTTTTTCTATTTAGAAATCTTTGAATTTCTTTGATCAGTCTTAGATTGTATTTAGATTTTTCTTGCATTTCTTTAGCAAAATATTTAAACTTATGCCAGCAGTACTGGCCTGAACAATATATCCTCTTATACTGTCTAATAAAACTTAAAGTAAACATTGGACAAGGTCTTGCACGTCACGAGGCCTCAGAGTTTTATTCTGAAAATCCAGCACACGTGTGTATTTTGCATTGTAGTATAGCTTAGAAAACTGAATACTTATTTTTCATTTTTGTCTGATAAATTTTTAATCATAATGAGTTTCGAATAATTATATCAATGGAACCAAATTTCATTTATTTTATTCATTTTTTTTGAATTCCATGCATTTAACTGCATGCGAAAATGCCCATTCATAGACAACCAGGCCTTTGACAGATTTAGTGAAAAATTTGAAAAGCATCTACATGCTGTTTGGTTCAATTGTATACCAGTTCTCATTTACCGAAATCATTTTGTTTCTGAGTTACTACGTTTACATGCTCGCGAAGGTACATATTGATGACGATCAATCCTTTGATGGATTTAGTTCAAATTTTAGTATCCATTTTCATTATAGATGCTAAACCTGTATACTAAGTTCTATATATCTAGCCATTAAGTTTTGTTGTTATCTAACTCCTTTGTATTCTGACAGCCGGAAAGGCACAGTCTTTGTGAATGAATTTCGTTCAGAATTCAACAGAAGTGTAAAAATTTAGTGTGCATCTTAAATATCATCTGTATAGCTGAAAGGGAGTTTAGTTACCATTTTCAGAGACTATTAGAATTTCAAATGTATTTTTGATTTTCCAGGAAAATGCAAAATTAGGTGATTAGTAGAAATCTTGAGTTTGAATATTTTGAGGATAAAAGAGCTTCCTCTTTGTATGTTTTGTATTAGAATCAGCAGAAATGATCTCCCTAAAACATTTTTGCATTCCCTTTCATAAACTTTTCATACCAGAGAATACCTTAAATGTCATTGGCGTGCAAAAGTTGCGAAATATTAATTTTTGGAGTGAATTGAGCATTTTTACTGAATCTGTGTTGTCATCCCTGACGAGTTATTTGGCGCTTAATCCTTGACATGCGTTAATAGTATCCAAAAATCAAATTTGTGTTAAAGACACGTTTTTCTCATCCAATTGAAACAAACATTTGACAAAAAAATGCACTTGCATTCACAAGATCCCATACTAAATTTGATTTATTTGTCATTGCGTTTTTAAATTATCTTGTTTTGTAATTTTGCCTGAGTATCAGTTGACAACTGTACTCTAATTATGACTATAGAACATATACAGTCGTCAATGAGTTCAATTTTCTTCCAAGAAAGTTCCTTTTGATAAAAATAAAAATTTGGATTAATGTTAAAAAATGATTTGATTCTAGTGTAGATTTGGGTACCCCTTCGATTTTCGACAAATTGTTTTCCTCTCATTGGTTGCCACGAATTTGCATAATCACCTAGGGAAGCTTCCATGTTGGGAAATTGTCGTATGCAACGCAATTTGGAACACAAACTGTCGGATTCGTAATTAATGTTTTTCGTTTAATTAGACTATGGCGTTATATTCGGGGACCCCAGATGTTGTACATCAAAATATTCGCCTTGACGTTCCATCCGAATCTGTAAAAATTTGACGCTGTATACCTTGTGGGACACCCTGTATTTGATTGTGTAGATGTATCATTTAAAAAAAAAAGTTTGGTTGACCTTGTTAAATCTTTTGGGAATCTCATGTTCACTGAAATTCCCAAAAAGTATAACAAAATTTAGAAATGTGAAAAAACCTTTAGTATTTCTTTGTCTTTGTAAAGACAAATAGAATATTACCCCTTTTCAACCAAGATTGGTGGCCTTCCCAAAATTTTCTCGCATATACTCGTAAAACGCTGCTATCCAAAAAACACCTTGTACATATTTGGTGTACAATAGTTACGAAACATTAATTTTTGGCTTGAATTTAGCATTTTTACTGAAATTGTCATGTAATCTTTGGCCAATCATTTGACGATTAATACTTGACATATGGTAAATAGTATCCTAAAATCAAATATGTATTTCAGAGAAGTTTTTTCTAATAGACTGAAACTAAAATTTGGCAAAAACTTCACTTGCAGTCACAAAATTACATATAAAATTTGATATATTTAAGTCATTACGTCTTTCAGCTGTCGCGTTTTCATGCTTCTAAAAGCACAGAGCAACGACGATTAATCTATTGTTAGATCTGGCTCAAAACTTGAGAGGTGTCTACATTATAGCTATTACAATTGTGTAACCAATTTTATTTATCTAGCTCTCTTAGTTTTGTAATGATCATGTTAACTTACTCTTGAACACCCGGACAGATGAACTTCCTCTGAACAGATTTTCTCAAAATTTGATAGAAATCTACAAATTTGGTATAAACTAATTACAACAACTAATTTCAACGGAGTAGTTCAAAGCGTTTCTGAGTTATTTTTATCACAGACAGACAGACAGACAGACAGACAGACAGACAGACAGACAGACAGACAGACAGACAAAACATTATCTTGGGAAGATCTAAAACGTAAAGCCTTGTCAAAATCCGAGTTTGAATTTTTTGATGATTACAATGCTTTCTCTTTGAATATTTCATATCAGGAAAAGACAGAAGATTATATTGGATTAAAATTTACTTTCAGTCTAGGAGAATTTAAGTCATTCAATGATTCATGCTTCCCGAGAAAGTGTTACATTGTCTTTAAAATGTCTTTTACTTATTAATCAATCAGATTTAATTTTTACAAGCTTTATTTTTATACAAAATATGCAGAGTATAATAATATTGATTTCATTGCCAATATTTTTATTTCTTTACGTATAAGTGAATGAATAACTTATGTTAGAAATTCATCTTAAATAAGATTGATAAGGTTTCATTTCATATTTTCATTATTTTATTTATTATTAAAGTGGTTTAAATTGTCGATAAAGTAAGTGGTTTTTTTAAAAATCTATTTTTTAATTTGTTTCGATAAATATTATTTCAAATTGGAAGCCTTTGCGATTTTGACTACAGAGAAAATATTTTTATCTTCTTTTAAAATGCTTCTTTTTTTTAAGTGAAATTAAAAAAAAAACTCTTATTTAGCATGATAGTTCAAAGCTTGATATAAAAAATTATTATTTTAATCCCTCTTGCTGCACTTGTCAGATATGGGATGAAAATATTTTTCTCGCTAGCGTTTGCAATATTAAATTCGACACTGTCCGTTGAATATTGATTACATTTTTAAATGCTTGAGTTTCCAAGAATGCAAAAGTAATAAAAATAATAAAAATAATGTTAGTAACTTTTATTCATGATTACCTGATGTTAATACTAGCATTATTCTTTTGCCCTCCTCTTTTTTTAGTTGTCCTTTCCAGTTAGCTGAAAATTTGTTGAGAGAATGTTTTTACTTTTGGAAAATTCGATATAATATTTTTTTTTGGGAAAGAGTTAATTGTAAATTTAATCAATACATTCTGAAAGCACATCCCTTCAAAATTCAATAGTAACTGTGTAGAATTATTTGATAAACAGTCGTTCCAAGCCAGACTCGGAACATTTAAGAAAATATACTAATACAGTCAAAATTTGTAAGCTAAAAATGATAAAAAACATAGCGAAATAAATTTTCAATAGTAAATTTATTAGAATTATAAAAAAGTAACTAAAATTATAAATTAATCCCTTTTAACAAAAAAATTATGGTAAAAAAATAATACACAATCCAAATCCGGACGGATATGAAGATTTTAAAAACTAGTTAATACAATAAACTAGTATGAATATTTTGTATGTAAGCCATTGTTTTTTATAACCATTTTAAGACATTTAGACATAGATTTGTCCAGTTTTTCACACAAATTATGTTTAATATTCTTCCATTCCTGCCACAGTACTCTTTTCAGTTCATCTTTACCAGAAACTTTTTTCACTTTTATTAGCATCACTTTTTTCTTAAACTATTCTGATAAATTTTTCGGTAGGATTTATTTCGAGGTTTTGGGGTGGAGTGCCCATGACATGAGAACAATTAGATAGAAACTAGAAACACATATGATATGTTTTATGTGTAAGCTTTATGTTTCGGATCATTATCCTGATAAAATCGCCAGTTGTTGCCAAGAGAAAGTTTCTGCACACATTGTGGCAAATTTTTCTCTAAAATGTCGAGGTAAACATTCTGATCCATTCATCTATCAATAAAATGCAGGGGTTTTAGTCTTTTAGCTGAAAGCGAGCCTCAGACTATTACTGATCCGCCACCATGTTTCACAGTTGCTACCAAATATTTTTGTGCGTAGTTACTCTTCCGATTTCCTTTAGACGTAAGGTTTGCCATCGGATCCAAAAAAGGTTGAATTTGTTCTCATCAGTAAAAAAGACTATTTTCCAATAAGAAAAATTCTTGTTTTCACTCTCCTTGCCAATTTAAGTACTTGCTTTGTGAATAGAAGTCTTAAGGTCTGTTTTCGCCTAATTATGAAAGGCTTTTGTCTGGCTTTTCTTCCATTGAGATATGCCCTACGGAGCACATTTTATTATTGTTGATGAGCTGACTTTTTTTCCTAAATCCTTTTCAGCAATAGTAGATAGCTTTCGTGCACTTAGGAATGGATTTGATTTTACTTTTCTTATTAAATATCGTTCATTGAAAATCTTTTTAAGGGCTATCTTAGATTTATTTTCCGACTGATTATTAGTTCTGAAGCATTTTATGATGCCATGAACTGTTGAATGACTTATGTGGACAATCTATGATATTTCTGGCACAGATTTTGCATCTTCAGCACACTTAATAACCAATTTTCATAACTCAGTACTCATTTGGCCCCTTTGCCTTGAAATTTTAAATGAATTAATATTTACTTCCATAGTAAATGAAAATAACACAAATGAGATTTTTCCCTGAATAATTAAAACATTAACCATAAAGTTGGCTGTAATTTTTACCCAGGGTTGCGATTATTTGGTGTTTAATTGAGAGATTTCAGAGTTTTGCTTCTGAAGTTTTTTTTTGTGCATATTTTACTTCTATTTGTAAATTGTTAATTATAATTTATGAATGTCCCTATTGGGCTTAGCTGTTAGCTGTACAATAAAGTCACTAAAAAAGACCTTTTCAACATTTTTCTAATTTATTTTAGTTAAAATATTTTAACAGAGTAAGTTCTTTTCCCTATGATTTGAGTTTGGTTTGAGGTGACTGTATATATTAGAATTACTTGATCTTTTGATGAATCATCACATTTTAGCCCTCCCTGAGGTTGAAAAATACATTTCTGGAAAATTACCTCTCTGTCTGTCTCTGACAAAAACAACTAAAAAAACGGCAACTAGACGGCAAAAATTTTATATACGGTCTTTACATCGAATTTGTGGATTTCTATCATACTTTGAGTTAAATCCGTGCAAAGGAAATCTGTCCATTCGTCTGTTCAAATATAAGTTAACATGAAAACCACTAAACGGAAAGAGCTAAATGGATAAAATTATGCACAAAAATTTAAAATCTACAGTGCAGACACCTTTCAAAGTTTAAGCCAAATTGAATTAGGGTCCGACTGTACTTTCAGAAACATACAAACGCGATAACTCTAAGAAAGCAAAGACTTAAATATATCAAATTTGGCATATGAGTTTTGTGATTATAAGGGTAATTCTGGATCCAATTTTGGTTGAAAACAATTGGAAAAAACGTATCTGAGTTGGAAATTCGATTTTTGCTTCCATTAACTACAAGCCAGGGATTAATCGCCAAAAAACTCGCCATGGAGAACAATATAGGTTCAGTAAAACTTCTCAATTCACGCCAAAGATTATAATTTCTCAAGCTCAAAGTACGTGCCTTTCGTATAGTACATTAATGTCGCACAAGGTGTTCCCTGCTTTGCCTAAAGTTCATAATTTTTTGTGGAGAATGGGTGAGAACACTCTTATTAAAGAGTGTGCCAGAAAGTTTTGGGTATACCATTTCAACTGGTTTTAAATTTCTCTTTATATTAGTTTGGCGAGTTTTGATAAATAAGATTGGATTCTTTTTCTCTATGACGAGAGCCTGTGTGCAGTTTTCCTATTTCAGTGATAGCAAATAACAAATATCGAAATTAAAAAGTTTAAATATATTTATAGACCAAATTAAATAATTTTAGTATTGCTCATATAATCCGTAAGTAGTATAAAATATAATAACGTTAAATCTTTCATTAAAATTAATACAAGCTTAAGCAGAGAAAATTACAAAATTAATTTTTGGTGCTCTTTTCTGGGTGGTTTTATATCAATCGTATAAAATAGTAATTCTAAAATCATCTGATGTTCATATTATAATGAACTTTTTCCACTTAGGAATCATTCTAATAAAAATATGACCTTTAAAACCTCTACATATTTGATGCTGCAAATTTAAGTTCCTTCTTTAATTTAAGTGTAAGTTATAATTGATTTCTTTCTGATTGCAATTGTCTTAACCTGAAAGAAATATCGCCAACTTTAAATCGTTTTTTGTAGAAATAGTTTCAATGTAATAAATGCACTATTCTTTAAGAAATGCAATTTCAAGTACTATGTCCTCATTGCTCCAGATGTTTTTAAAAATGTTATAATTCAAGTGTCCTAAAAGAAAATTTAAAAATAAATCGTAATCTTTTTTTTACCATTTTGCATGTGTATAGGTTGACAATTGTAGTCTATTTTTATTATAGAACATGTGCAGAAGTGAATGAGTTCAAACTTCATTGAAAAAAGTTCATTTTGACAGAAAAAGATATCAAAATTTGGAAAAATTCTAAAAAATAACTTTTATCATATCTAAGGGAAATGATTCTGTAATTAATTGCATCAATTTTATAAAATAAGATTCTATGACCCATTCCCGATTTAGAAATGAACGATAAAACTTTTTAACAATGAAAGACATTGTTGAAAGTAAAATCAATGACAACAAAAAGCAATATTGTTACCTAGGCATAAAATATTGTTCCAAGAATAATAAAAGGGAATTTCGAACAATTCTTTTTACTTTTTACATTAGCTAAATAATGTCCAAAAGTATTATTGTTAAGATTCTTCCACCAAAATCGTATTTGCTCCTGAGTCTTGTTAAATTGAGGTTTAAACTTTCTCCACTGATGGTAAATTGAAAAGAAAATCAATATAATACATGCTCATTGTTTGTAATCTTCAATACAGGTAACAAACTCCTTCTGTATGCAATTAAATTTTAATAGAATTAAACAGAAAAGCTTTCAGTTTGAGCTAATTAAAGTTTCTTCTCTTTACGATAATAAGAAACTTTTTATCAATCTTGATGATTTTTCTGAAGCTCTCTTTATGTTGCTATCAATATCTTATCTGAAAAATTTAAATATTCATCATCAGCTCAAAAAACACCACCACCACCAACAACATTGAATTAGAGTTTTGTTTCCATTCCAGTATGTGATAATTTATCTTTCTCGAGACATTAAAATTCGCGTCAAATATGAAAATTTCAAATATTTAACAGCAGCTGAGAAAAAAAATATTGAATTAGAGTTTGGTTTTCATTCCTGTATGCTGTAGTTTATCTTACTCGAGCACGAAATGCTTGATATCAGTTTATTAAACCAATTACTCTAGTACATTTTTTTCTTATTTTTCAATTTCATATATCTCAACAAATAATAATAATAATAATAAAAATGAAATTTTAAGAGTATTTGATATCACAATAGCATTTGTTATGTTTACTTTTCATTACGTACAAATAAATTATTTAATAAAGTTTTTATTGATTTGAATGAAAACGGCAGTGGAAGATCAAGCAGTATACGGTTGAAAATATTTAAAATAGTTTATTCAAAAGCAACTGGTTCTGGTTACCAAAGTAAACTAACCATCGCAGTAGAAGATTTCTATCTTACTAAAATAATATTTACACACATTAATGTTTATACTTATAACAAACATCAGCATAATAAAATGCTTGATTGTGCAAATGCCTAATTGCATTAGACTTCTGCAAAAAAAAAAAAAAAAAAAAAGAGTTTTTAGTGAACATGAGATTCCTAAATGATATCACAAAAGAAGTAAGGAAAATTATTCAGTATTTTTTTCTTTGTTAGGACTAATAAAGTTTTAATATTTTCAAAAAGTTTCAAAATAAAAATTAATTAAACATAATTCAAGCCAAATTAAACTGTAATTAATCAAATTAAACTGTTTATCTCCAGTTATGCCCTTACATTTTGGCGTCTGTAGAACTATCAGTCAATTATCAACTTAAATTCTCCGTGAGTATTGGGATTTTAGATACTAAACTGATATCTCCTTATTCTTGATATATTTTTGCGGTTAAAAATATAAAAAAAATTCTTCCAAGTAATTAATTACCAAAAATACAAGTCTTCAACATCACATTCAAGCTGTTTTTTTTACTGAGTAAAGGAAAGCAAGCAGCAATAATAATAATAATATTTTCCTTTACTGAATATACGTAAAATGTTTTAAAGCTCACGGAAAATCAATGTTCTACAATTTTTGATGTTTTCGAATTTTTTGCTATATAATCTTAATGCTGCTGCTGTTAAGTTATTATTTCTTTAAAAATATTTAAAAAATATCAAATTTGGTCTTTGCCCCGGTTCATCTTCGAAAGCGAAGTTATTAAAGAAATTGAAAACTGACCCGTGGGAAAGTTTTAAATGAAATTTACATATGGTTTTCTATTTATATGACACACAGTTTTGAGAGAATTATTTATAATTTAATTATCTCAGCTTTAATATGTTAGAAATTCTTAATTGTCTTATCGGACTAGGCATCATTGTAATAAGAGAAAAAAAGACATTTCAAAATAAAGGAGTTACAGAAAAATGTGAGACTTTATACATTTATTCGTAGCTTCAGAAAGGGACCTTAAGTATATAATGAATCCTTTGTAGTAATTTTTACCTTAATAATAAAATATTGATTCTTATATTAATTAAAAGATTATTTTAATGTAAGATAAATATTATCTTACAGTTTTCTGAATGAAATTTATACACAAAGTGAGTCGAAAGAATGCCCTGAATTCAAAGCTCTACTGTACAACAAGTATTTTTTAAATTTATTTTAAAGATTCATGCTTCAAGACGTAATATATATGAATTTTAACTATTTGCACTGGGATGGTGCCTCTGATTCAAGATGGTGCATCATTTTGATGTTTTATTTATTTATTTTTAAAATTTGATTGATAGTTAAAAACGCCTACAGAATGGTGAAAAGGTGTAGATTAATTTTTCAAAGAAATTCGACTTCAAACAATTATGTATATTTAATTTTCAGAACAATGAGCAAATCTTTGTATTAGATGAATAATCATACATCGAATTACTTTTCTGAGTGCAAAGAGTTAAATACAGGCATCATATATTTTCAGTAACAAATTCCTTTGTTAAAGAGATTCCGTCAAGTCTGTAATGCATTTTTCGGCAAATATTCCCTAACATATATCTTTGGATGCTATAAATAATGAATATTATGCAGGAAATTATTATCAGAGATTGTCTTAGGATATGCATGTTACTAGAGTATGATGATACTAGAGCATCCATTTGACAGCAACAATCATATTTGCATAAAATTGTATTTAGATGTTGGAAAGAAGATATTATTCTCTTGTCTTTAAAGTCATTTTCATCTGCATTCAGTTACAATATTTGTAAATCATTATCAATTCAGAAAGAAAAAGTTCTCGACTATATTAAGGCTACGAATGGAATCCAAAACATCTGAATTTGTATGATTGCTGTTACTAACCAGCGGGAGTTTTGTTCCCAAAACTTTCTCACTTACTCTCTAATAGAAGTGTTATTCCAGAGAATCCCTTGCATGGTATTGGCGTACAATAGTTATGAAATATTCCCCTTTGGCGTAAATTTAGCATTTATACTAACTTTATCGTGTTATTCTGGGCAAATTATTTGGCGATTAATCCCTGTCATGAGGTTGATAGTGTCCGAAAATCGAATCGAATTTAGATGCGTTTTCCCCAACCTGTTGAAATAAAAATTTGACACTGAATTACAGTTTTAGTCACAAAATAACTTACCAGATTTGATACATTTAAGGAAATTCAACTTCGAAGTATCCCTTTTAAACGTTTCTAAAAGTACAGACCGAGTTGGATTTGACTCAAAATCTGATAAGTGTCTGCATTACTAATTTTAATTCTGTGAATCGAATTTTTTGCATCTAGCTCTCTTCGTTTTGTAGTTATGGTGTTAAATTATATTCGAAGAGGCGTACAAACAGACTTCCACTGAGCAGAATTTACTAAAATTTGATTGAAATGTATAAATTTGGTATAAAGACAATATACCAAATTTCATCCCTCTAGATCAAAGCGTTTTTGAGTTGTCTTTGTCAAAAACAGACAGACAGACAAGCGGAAATTTTCAAAAATGTGTTTCTCCAATTCAGGGTGATCTAAACGTGGATATTCATCAATATCCCGAGTTCCAACTTTTTGACGATTACTATACTTTCTCTACACTTCGTATAAGAGAAAGTAAAAATTGTGTCTTCACTAGTATATTATATGTTCTAAAAATCGTTTTCGAAAGATTCTGAATCAACTAAAAACACTTCTTTAATCTTATTAAATAAAGATACGAGAGTTTCGTATCTCTGGAGAAATGGACTATCTTTACACCTTTCAAAGGCAATCTGTTCTTCATAATCTGCATGTTACTAGAGTACTGAACATTTTCTGTTTTTCCACAATGAAAAATCTTTATTCAGTGTGTACCTTTAACTATTCTTCACATTGAATCAAAAATTGGCTCCCCGTTTGGCAGGATTTTAAACAAATCGCCAAGTATAGAAATTTTTATGTGGATCGTTGTGTTGTTCATTGAATTTAGTATAAAAAAAACTGTACTTAAAATTTCTTTTCTCAAATTAACAATAATCCTTACTTATTTTTAAGAAAAATAACTTAAAGAATATTTTTATTTTAGATAGAAATATTTATCCCAACTTGTAGCTACAAATCTCGGAAATTAAAATGAGGATAAAAAAGATGATTTCTGAAGCAGTCATCGATATTATTTTGTTATACAAACAATATATACAATACAGTATGGACATAGAGAAGGTATGCAAATGATTTATCATAAAAGACTAGTTGGAACATTTAGATCAAAAGAATAATGGGTTCGTTTACCTTTTTCTAAAAATAAATCATCGATGAAGCTTTTTCAAAACAGCACAAATAGATTATTTTCAATCTCAATGTCATTCTCATCCATACTGCATTTTGTACCTACACTTATATTGCTTGGCGATAAACCTTGCAAGAAGTTATTAAAATAGGTCTATATTTGCATCACTAATTTTTATTTCGATACTTGCATTGACGATTTTTAAAATCCAACCACAACGCATTGGCAAACATTAGTTACTGAAGAGCCTATTAACTGAGAATGTATCACAATTAATTGCTGGTATGCTGCCAATAACCAAATATTTTTATTTTTGCAGCAGAAATAGTTCATGAGATCTATATGTATACTCATGAAATGATTCAGTTATGCTACTTTATAAATAATATATTAACAGATGAGAATATTAGGAACAATTTTTCATCCATTTAAAATATCATAAATTAAGGAAGTTTTGCGAAAAACTAATAAGAAACACATTGGCAACATTTTTATTCTTTTATTGATTGACATCATTACAAGTTTTCTGTACGGGGAAATAATTTAGAAGTAATGTATTGTAACATAATAGACGCTTTTTTTCATCAGCCTTTAATGATAACCAGCATCGTAACGTATTTGCTATCGTTAATCTAATTTTAGATTTTTCAGACAAGGGGCTCAAAAGAATGGAAATTTGACAGCAGTAATACTTCAGTAGTAGCTTTTTTATGAAAATGCAAAATGCTGTAAGTCACTAAGTCATGCCAAGCTTCATGGAGCCAATGCACTTGTAAGGAACAAGATAGTTGAATAATGTAGGTTTTTTTGGCGTTAAAACGACTTGATTTACCATGGAGAAGAGGAGGAGCATCAAGATTAAGCTGAGAAATATCTGCCTGTCTTTTT
Organism: Argiope aurantia; assembly: GCA_026543865.1. Lineage (NCBI taxonomy): Eukaryota > Metazoa > Arthropoda > Arachnida > Araneae > Araneidae > Argiope > Argiope aurantia. The sequence continues at coordinate 130,632 of JAPMOR010090771.1, read as the reverse complement.
TAAGTTTCAACGTTAAAGCGTATATTGTAATTAAGGAACCGAATTACAATAAGTCATCAGTGAGGAAAGCGTGTATTGCTGCTGAAGGGCAGTGAGTTTGTACAATAAATCAACTGTCTTTTCATAATATTTTTTAGTACGTAAAGCTATGTATTCATTTAAATTTAATCGCTTCAAGGGCGGCGACATTTAACTGACATGAATAAATACAATACAAGCGCGAAATCTTTCATTCGGAGAAATTAGATATCAGAATTCTATCAGAATATCAAATTCTTTTTTTTTACCATGCAAAACGGTAAGACAGAAGAATGTCACACTATTCGCAAACTTTTGATTTTAAAGGACTATTCTTAAATTTGATGTTTAAGAACTTATCAAGGAAAACGTCAGGTCAGAAAAAGAATTACGAAAAATGCAAGAAATTCCATTGCAGGCGATTTCTTAACTTAATAATTAAGACGATTTCTAAAGTATTGCAAGTACTGCAAAAGAATAAATATTTTCTGTCCGTATTCACATTAAAAATAACATTACAATGTCTTATTAGGATTAAAAAAAACTTTGGTTCTAGTGTAGATTTGGGTGCCCCTTCGATTGGCGACAAAGCGAATGAAGCATTACTTCTGGTTTCCATAATGTTTTGTTTTCATTGACGTTACTGTTGGGTTACAGACCGAAAATCTCCTTGGTGCCGATTTTGGCGTCAAAAAATTCTCCAAAAAATCAAGGGACACCCAAATCTACACTAGAATCAAAACTTTTAATTATAATACAAAATTAAAATCTTTAATTGATGTTTATATTATTTTTAATTGAACATTTTTAATAAAATAGTTGTAGTTCATGTACAACTCAACCACTGTAAGAAGTGGTAAACAAAACAGCATTAGGGTTGCTATAAGATCGTTTCGTCGGGTTATCATACTGCCGACAAACTCGTAGGCACACTAAACTACCCTTCAACCTTTTAAATCGCTTAGTTTTAATTAAGTCAATCAATCTAGGCAACTTCCATTAGAGAATTTTTTTTTAACAGTGGGAAACATTGTTGGTAAAAGAATTAACTACAACAAATAGTATCATTGCTAACAGTAGCTCATTTATTGTTCTATATTTTGTTAAGAACCAGCTTTAAACAATGCATTTAATATAATCTAAAGAATGTCCGAAGTTATTACTGTTAGGATTACTAATCGGAGAGCGTCTTACTTTTGCATCTTTAGAAGCTGCAGTGGAAATATTTTGAACTGTGAATAATTCAGAAGAATATCCTTATTTTAAAATGTTTATAGTAATCTCTTCGTTCGAGGTAAGAAATGAATTTCTTCTTTGAAATTTCTACAAGATTGGATAAAAAATTATTTTAATAATAGTTACAGAATTACTTTCTTCTTTGGAATATGAATATTGAAAGTGAACCTCGATATTCAGTTCGGGACTCTTGTTTTAAATTGCTTTATCTTCTCAATTGAAAAGTTTAGTTTTTATGAAACAAAATAATATGCTGATGGAAATGTATGCTTGCCTTCTGACTGCTTTGCCTCTAAAAATCCTTTCTATTAACTTGACATTACGAATAAGCATAAAAGTGGAAAAACAAAAATAAAAGTGTACTTACAATTTTAACTCCAATTTATGCAAATTTATTTATTATTGAGACTTAATACATCTCGAGCTATTTATAATCATATTATAAAATTTGAACATGGAAGTTTTTATTTTGTAAGACTAATGAAAAAGTGAAGCAAAAATATTTGATACGATAATACAAATTATAATACTAGATTGTTTCCTCGTGCATTATGCATCGGTTAAAGCAACTTTGGCAATTGATTTTACAGTTTATGTTTATTCACTTAGATAATCATTAACGATAATAGCCTTTTTCGCTATATCCTATACTTTTTATATTCAATACATGCATTTTCTTAAATGAAGGTAAAATCTCCCATTTGAAAACCTCTGAAATATAAAATTAAAGCCTTTTATGTCTGGCTATAGATATGATTATAAAATACAATTCTAACTAGTATAGATGGGTGGTTATATCTATTAACAACACTGCATTTTTGCAGTAATTTAAACTACTTCTATATATTCAATATTTTGAAATCTTTTCGAATGATTTACCGCAATTTTTCACACTTTTTACTAGATAGTTCAGATTTTAGCGATGTCACAATTTTATAATCATTTTCTACAAGTACAGACATATTTTCAGATTTTTAAGAGAAACTGATAATGATACTCAAGTGTTTTAGTACAAAATTAAGGTTTAGTTGAAAATTGTTTAATCAAATTTTGATTTCAGTTAAATAGAATGATTCTTAAAATTTATTTATGAATCAGAATTAACTGTCATTATTATTGTTATTGTTATTGGAATAGATAAGTTTCAGATTTTTAGCAGCAAAGGCAATCATCCCCTAATGCCAGAGAAAAAAGAGTTAGCAAATATCAAAAAACTTCATTGGACGAAGAAGAATTTAAAGAAAGTGCTAAACGAAAAACAGTTTGGTGGGTCAAAATTTTAAGAAACGAAATTTCGTGCTGACTAAAATTGAGTCTGCTCCAAAAATATATTCTTTGAGTTCAATACACCAACCAGTGCTCGAGAATATGTTCAATAATATCATTTTCTTGGTTACATTCCATACAATCAGGGTTATTTTAAAGTCCAGATTTATACCGTAGATCTGGTGTGATGATCATCCGGGTAATAAGACAAATTGTTATTAAACTTCTCTTCTATTTTTAAGCCATGTGATAAGAGAAAGAAAGGATGGAGTTTAGTTACATTAACGTCCCACTGTAAAGCAACACTAGGACTATTTTGGGACGGACATTGTTACAGACAACGAATGTTCATTTTCATGAAGACATTCCTTCTCCATAGGGTCAGTATTTCAATAATTACTCCTTTAATCAGTGTTACTTCACACTCTGCGTCTTCTCTAATCTCCTGTTGCGTATATTAAAACCTTTCTTTCATTTGCAGACGAGGGTGGGTTGTTGGAGAGTTGTGAGTGTCATGATGAACATTCGGTTGTTGAATACGAATGCTGAAAGCAGAAGCGTACACATTTTCTTAAAATCTCCTGGTCCCAGCGGTAAGAAACCAATTTATTCTCAGTTTTTTAAATATATACTGTTCATCTCTTTAGCAAATTGGGTCAGTAAAAATTTTAATAATCTATTTTTCTAGAGCAGGGTGAGTGGGGAGAATAATTTGCTGAGTGTTGAAGGAATTCTCAACCGGCTTAGTATTTATGTCCCACGTTCGAAGGTAAGAATTGAATTGGTGTCTCATTAAAGAAATATTTTCATCATTAAATGAATATTTTACTTGAGCTTTTCCTATAAAATTAATAGAATGTCCAATTTCTTTGATAGTCTCAAAAAGGAGGAGTTTTTGGCCAGGAAGAAGTGAAGATCTTTATGGGGACAGTAAATTCAGCATTTTTGAAGACACCGCTTTTCTACAGAGTAAGTGTTGAAATAATTGCTTCTGACTACCATATTTGTTTCATATTCTGTCTTTCGCAATCACTTTTTTACTTGGGATTAAAGCTTTTCTTTCTAATTTGTAGATGAGGATGGGTTGTTGGAGAGTCGCGAGTGTTGTGCTGAATTTACGCTGTCCTTCCCACTTTACAGATGTCTACTCTACAGGGTAGGTACTGTTTGCCTTCGCTTTGGCTTTTGAAAATTATGAATATTTGATTAAATTCGCTTTCCGGAACAGCCTCTATAATCTTTTCAATTTTCTGTTTTTCTAGAGAGGGATGGTGAGAGAGTAGAAAGAAGAAACGGCCTGACGTAGACCATATATTGAAGGGAAAGCGCACAACTAACTAGATGTTGTTTTTGTCGAAGAAAGGAAGATCTGCTATTTCTTAAGGGAACTGAAAATTCAGCATATCTGAAGGCATCGCTTCTCTACAGGGTAAGTGTTGAAATAATTACTTCTGAATTCGTTATTTGCGCCATACTTTGCGTCTTCTGCAGTTTCTTTTTTCTCTGAATTTTAAACTGGTTTTTTTTTTTACATTTTTAGATGAGGGTGGGTTGTTGGAGATATACGAATGTCTTGCTGAATTTTCGCTTTTCTTCCCTTAATACAGACGTCTGCACCACAAGGTAAGTACATATTTCGTCTCACTTTGTATTTTTATATTTTTTTTTAATTTATATAATCTTTATTTACGGATCAGACTCTATAATACTTTTATATTTTTGCCTATGTAGCGAACGCGGATGGACAGAAGAATGTGACATCCAAGAGAGAGAAGAAATCGCTGGACTTAGAGTGTTAAATGAAGGAAATACAAGACGTCGCAAGGAACTGAAATTCTGGAGCTATTGTGAAAAGTGTTTTCTATTATAAATATTTAATTTAAATTAGGAAAATAAATTAATTCTATTTTTTACTTTCAGGTCTAAGTGCACTTGTATTGAGTAATATCTTAGGAATATTAGAACCGAATTGGAATTGACAACCAAACATCCAGAGATGATATATTTTGATAGAGACGCCGAATGCTCATTTTTTTGAAGACATTCCTTCTCTATAGGGTCAGTATTTCAATAATTTCTCCTGTAATCAGTGCTACTTCACACTCTGCGTCTTCCCTAATCACCTGTTGTGTAAATTAAATCCTTTCTTTCATTTGCAGACGAGGGTGGGTTGTTGGAGAGTTGTGAATGTCATGATGAACACCCGGTTGTTGAATACGAAAGCCGACAGCAGAAGCATACGCCTTTTCCTAAAATCTCCTGGCCCTAGTGGTAAACAATTTATTCTCAGTTTTTTAAAAAATTTATCCTGTTTATCCCTTTAGTAAATTGGGTTAGTTGAAATTTTAATAATGTATTTTGTTTGAGCAGGGTGAGTGGGGAAAAGAATTTCCTGAGTCATATTGAAAAGTGACTTATGAGTCTTGAAGAAGGACTCAACTGCCTCTTAGTAATTATTGTCCAAGTTCGGAGATAAGATTCATATTACTGTTTCGTTAATGAGATATTTATTATCAATATAGGAGAAAATTAATTATTTGAAATTTTCATAAAATTTACTTATCTCCATGTTATACTTATGTTCTTTTTGATGCTCATATTTTGTTTCTTTATTGTTTTCTTTTATTTTTTTGACACACGTTTACTATGAACTCTTATTATATTCCATGTGAAAAATGGATTTTATTATTAATTTCCATTTAAAATTATGGCATATTCAAGTTTTTTTATTTAAATAATATTTATTTATTTTTTTGTTGTGTGCGGGTGAAATTTTGCAATCGTTTTTAATTTAATCTCCTTATTTGATAAACGTGATAACAAAATTGTGTTGATGAGACAAGAGAGATTTTCATCTGATTTTTTAATGCTTGTAGAATTCCGCACACTTTTCTTTTTTTGCTACACATTTGTTATCATCTTTTCTTCTCATTCGCAATTATTTCCCCATTTTCCTCATTGGGAAGTTAGTATAAAATCGATCACAATTTATATGTGAAACAAACAAAAATCTGCCAAAGATGAAAGGGAGTTAATGAAAACCTGAAACTGTACTTTGACTTACTGTGGTACTATCTGTCGATAATGGATGTGGTACCTTTCAAATCTTAATGGAGTTGAAAATCAACTGCAAAATTTGTACTGAACGGACAGACAAAGTGAGTGAATATAAAGGTTTTTTCATTGTACGCGAAACGTTAATTGACGATTGTAATTTTTTAATAGTTGATGTGAAAGTGCATTCTAATTACGCATTAACTTTTTACCTCTTAATCGGTCCAGCAAAACCGACTTCGAAGCATCCCTATAGACAGCATTCTTTTGACAATATCTCTTGAAATATATATATAAATATACACATATTACGATACCTGTTATAAGTTTTGGCCACATAAGAATGATTGCAGCTATAGCAGCGCCATCGAGCAGGGATATAAGGAGTGGTAGGAGGGGTGGGTGCACCACGGCAACATATTGACCGTTAAGTTCCACGTAATCTATCCTTACCGGGGATAAGCCCCTGCGACACATCAACCCAATCCATAGTGAGTGCAATGTATACGGCGTTTAACAATGAAAGCTGTTTGTATTAGAGGAAATTGGTCGAAAATAAGGCTGGTTACACACACAGTGCTTTTTTCCGTTGCGTGTATTTTACCGTTACCGCTCACAGAAATCGAAGGTTTACACACACGGCGGTACAATTCCCGTCGCCGTCGTAAGAGTCGATATAGTTTCATCAACAAATAAATTTACTTTAACCATGTTATATAAACTATTTACTGCTTCAGTGTAATTTGAAATGAATAGAATGCAGATTCTATCTTTATTTTTATTTTATAGTCGAATGAAGAGGAAAAGGAAAAAAATATACTTATTTGGATTTATTCAATTAATGTTAAAAAGAGGATTTAGGAGATTTTTACACGTTATTTTAAAATTTGAGGCAAAAGAAATTGGCGAAATTCTTCAATTATTTCAAAATGAAGACTTCCTTTGAAAGATTACATAATCGACTAAAATATATCAGCACAAAAATACCAAAATGAAGAATTCCATTAAGCCTGTAAAAATGCTGGCAATAATTTTTGAAATCTATAAGAACTAACTTTTGAAATCTATTGGAGTATTCAATTTGCATTGTGTAAAAGAAATGTTTTATTTACAATTATTTTCGTACATTGTTATTATAAAGTTTTGAAGATAACTTTGTTTATTGATACAATTCCATAAAAACATACAAATATAAACAGAACCTTGGAACCGATTTTACATATAAATATACGATTAGAAATTAATATACAATTAATATTTATATATTAATTATATAATTAATATTATCATTAAGTTGTGCTAATGGACATTGCCGACAGTAAATGCCGTTTTATTTTGTGCTTGTCAGGCACAGAAAGTCCAGAAGTTTCATACTTTTTCCTTGGTAATGCAGCATTTGATCTGCATAAGAATTTGCTAAGGCCATATGCTGAAACACATTTGGCAATCGAAAATAAAATATCCAGCTATCGATTTGTCAAGAAAGAAGATACATAAAATGCGCTTTTGATATTGTCAGCAATCCGCTGTGTGTGTAACCAGCCTAAAGTCGTGCTCTACATGGATGCGTCCAAATCGGAACAGTGAGCGGTAGTACGATTTTTGATTCATCAATTGACGTGGGCCAGACTTGATGATTTTGTGCCCCAGGGGAACATTATCAATTCAACACAATACTGCAGTACTCGGACGAAACTACGGAAAGCAATCAAAAGCAGTTGGTAAAGCCTTCTCACACAATAAGTGATCATTCTCCGTAACAATATCAGACCAGACGCTCTTAAAAAAATTCCGTTATAAAGTGTTGGAACACCCGCCACTCAGTCCAAATAAATTTTTCACCTTCTGACTTCCACATCTTTGGGTCACTTATGGGAGCATTACAAGGGACACACTTCCATTCAGACGACGAAGTGAAGGAAGCTGTGCTGTGTTTCCTCAAGAATCAGCCACCTTTTTTCTACAGCAAAGGCATAGACCTGTTACCTATACAATGAGACCTGTGTTACAATGCGCATGGCAATTTCTTTTGATTTCCAATAAAGGTATTAATTTCCTTCAACTTACCCATTTTCCATTTGAGCAACCGTTATAAGATAGCACAGGCAACTTTTGTATGCACCCAAGCAATATTTCATTATTGTTTGTAATAATACATTCCGATTTCAGATCTCTTTCTGAGAGTAATTGTTCATAATGACATGGCGCGAGAAGATATATATTCGAATGTATTCTCTCCCATGTGTACACTTGTTTTCATTTAAATCCATGTGTATAATATGCTGATTTTTTTAAAGTTTAATATCCGAATAGAAAATCGATTGATGAAATCTTCGATTATTTAGTCGAAACACAGTTCTATGATGTATCAATAATATTTTGTTTATTTAATCTCATAGGCTTTTGATATGGCTAAACAGTCGAAGAATTAAAATTCGTTGCATTAGCCCTGTATAAACATCTAATAAAGCAACGCATAAATTTGATCGGCATACATTAAACTGTATGTATCTTATAAGTCTCGATTTAGAATGGAGAGCAATACAAGAAGGTGTAGGTATTCCGAGATATACATGAAAAATTAGAAAGCGCATTTTTTTGGTACAGTGTAGATGTTAGATATATATCAGTACTTTCGGAAAAAATGTTGAAGGTATATCGTATCATTGTTTAAAATGCAATTTTTGTGACATAAAATGCATTTTGAAATCATTGATCATTCCTTGAAATTGTTGCTTAAAAAGATAACAAACTCTTTCGACACCTATTTTGAGCCTGTTTGTTTCTGTATAAATTGAAATTAATTCTTTTATTTATCCTGACTTCAAGGCAATTATTATTACTATATTGATACAGAGTGGAAAATGTATATAAACAAATTTGCTTTCGTTTCTTTAACAATACATCGCTGTGATTTGCTGGTGCAATTTGTGTCTGTTACGTCAACCTACTAGCAGCTAATGATATTTGCTATGACTTATAGCACTTTACAAGCCTGATGAGAGTTATTTGTCAGCGATTTCAGCCGAGTGAGCGTCTCTTGTTTATTCAGTAGCATCAACAAGGGCCAAAAGTACATCTTAGCTACTTCATGCGTCATATTCGCTTGCACAACCCCTTTTTATAGGGGGGCACAATTCACATACCTCACAGATAGAACACAGAAAAAGAAAAACCATGACCGAACTGGGACTCGAATCCGGGACGCCTAGATCACGGGGAAGACGGGCTATACCCCTATGCCAGGGCACCAGCGCCAATGATATTTTTACAGTAAATTGAAAAATACCATTCATTGAACGAATACAGGACAAATGTGGTATAGGTGCCTCTTACACTTATTAAAAATATTTTGTAGTTGCATTGTAGTTTGTAGTTGCATATCTTGTAGTTGTATTTCTTAGAGCAGAGCAAGTTGAGTTTAAAGATGACCTCGATATTCTTGAATGCTTTATCTCCTTCGATCATAAACATGAACTAACAATTCATCTCTCGTTAAGGTATTTTCAAAACTTTCAGTAAATTTAAGAAGATAGACACAATTATTAAAGGATGCAATTAGAACCAAACATTAATGTATTTTTTGTTACTTATGAAAATATATGAAGAATGGTAAAGAAATAATATCATGACTCGGGTGGCACTGACTCTTGATATGCTACTTAATAGCATTGATTTCATTCTAATCGTACAGAAGGCGAGCTCTGATATACAAGTTAGATATTATTTTCTAGTAATCAGACAATATAAATAATGCAGTTAATTTTTTTCATCTCCTGTAAATGTATTTCATCACTAAATGTGTTCCTGTGAAGCTTCTGCTTCCAATCTTTCACACCATTAGTAAAGCTTCGGAACCGTTTATCCTATAAAAAGATATTGAGGCAGATTAATACCAACATCTTATCTTACCATTGGTAAAGCTTTAGATTCTACTGCTGTATGATGTCTCTTTGAATCGTAGCCGTCGTTGACATCCTGCGACTAAAAATATCTATTGATCTTTCTCTTATTTACACTTGATTCTCTCGTTTTATTCGGCTGGCATTATTTTGAATCACTCAGCAAATATATGCAAATCTTTTGCCTTTTATGAATGCCTTTATTACTCAAATTAATTTAAAATTGAAAATTCTCGATCTCTCCATATCATTCAGTTTTTTTTATCTATCCATTTAGGCTGGTCATTCACGGTCAAAGGCTTATGTTTAAAATTGTTAAAAAGAAGTGTGGCTTTAATATTTAGATATGGATTTTGTGCCAGTAAAATTTAAAAATTCTAATTCAAAGTCATTTCAAGCCAAATTCACTCCAACTCACTCGGCGAATTACTTGCTATAGTATAACACAAGCCCTCAGCCTCATGGCTCTCCCTCCCTCTCCACTCACCCCCACTCCCTCTCAGACCAAACAAACAAATTAGCATGAAGTTAATGGTCTGAGAGGATATAAAGATATTTTGAATATTACCTTTCCACTCCATTCTACATCGACTTAAACTCGTTTTCCCATTTTCTATTATTCTATTGATGTGGCCTCCAGTGACCCTAAATGTTTGGTTTAAAAATACCAAAATATCCAGTTATTATTTTTGAGTATTAATAAGCTTTCCATACATAATAATAAATTATAAAAATTTATCGAAAACATTATGCAAAATATTTATATAAAATCTTCTATGTTTGCAAGCCTGATGTGTATTTTATTTGTGATAGCTGAAAGATTCCGAAGTTGACAGTCGAAGTCTTAATTTGTAATTCAGTTAGATGTACATCTTTGAAACTGGAAGATGGGTATTTTAGATACGAACTCTATTATGTGAATTGCAATCAAATGATGAGAATATTCTTGGTCAACTTGGGCAAATATTCTTTTCCTAAACTTGTGAGCGGGAGAACACAGGTTAGTGTCCCAGAAGCGACACCAACTGGATCTCGATTCTACTGTCTTTTGATCTCAGAGCCGAAATTTCTCTAACAAGGAAATCCATCTCCAATAACTTTATCATGTTAATTCGTTAATTCGAGACGCAACAAATAAAAAGAAATTAAATTAAATCTTTTTTTTTATTTCCTGGCAAACAAATTAGATAATTTCATCAAAAGTAAATTTTATGTTACAATTTCACTCCCTGCATTAATTAAAACTTAATAAGAAAATATCTCTAAATTAGCAGAAAAAGTATCTATATTTAGTTCACAAGAAAATCCCATTTCTATAATTACTTTTTTTCGACCTTATTAATCAATTTTGATTCCTTCTTTTTATTAGCCATTTTTACTTTTATCCAATTATTGTACTGAAATATAGTTACTGAGTACTGAAATATTATCCAATTAATGTACTGAAATATATACCGAGTTACGAGTTTTCAGTTAGTTACCTATTCTTTAAAATTTGTCTTTCAATTTAGTACCAAACTTTGATCAAATAACGCAGTAGGTGATAAATAAAGAAGAAAAAAAATGCAAGAAAATCTTCATTAAGCTACTTAACTAATTAATAATAACGAATTTTATCATAAGAAAAAGCGTCCGTGCAGCGTGTGTACTTCAATAAGAGTACTCATTTAACGATTAAGAATTCTTCTTCTCTCTCTTTTGAAAAAGATAGAATTTTAGATAAATCTAGCAGGATGATGTCAGTTAAAAGAAAGGAGAAAACCAAAATCAATAAATAAAAAAACCACAATCTGCTATCGCAAATTTCCAGTTATCAAGTGAAAAAATTATTTTTTTTAAGTGACATGGTATCAGTACGGCAGAAAAAATTGTTCTTACATGACTCATATTTCGAAACAATCACCAACATACAGAAAAGTGATGGTTTTCAACCATCTCAAGATAAATCGAATTTTAAAATTTTTTCTCGAGGCTAGAATTCTTTTTTCCTGATAAACCACTTTTAAACAATCATGTGACTATCCGATTATGCATGTGTTGATATTTAGAAAACGATGTTTTTCTTTTCATCTCAAAATCGTTTGAGCTGCAAAACATTTTTTGCTAGCTAGAAAATTTGAAATATATAACTTTCGATGCTTCCCCTCGCTATTTCACGTTCATTCCCATTTTCTTCTCTGTGCTTTTTTGGCCAGTCCGAAGAATCGGGTAGAATCGGACATTCACAACAAGTTGTAACTTTTTATTGGCGACAAGTCACCAAATGTGACAACCTTCTTTGTCATTTTCTAATAACCTAAAAGCTAATTTTCTGCCCATGAAATCTGATTCTTCAAAAATCCCAAACTAAAACAACGTCATATTCTCACATGATAAAAGAGAACAGAAATGATAAGATTGAATTTCTATGAGTTGAATACTATACCTAATGGTCTTGTCCAAAATAATGACTGAATGCTTTGACAATGATTCATTCAAGCATGAAATAAGCTACCTCCCAAACTGAATTAGGTTTTTAAAATTATTCGAACATCTTTAAGTAAATTTCTAATTTTGATAATATCATGTCTATATTTAATCAATGGCTTACTCGTTTTAAGGGTTAAAATCAATGGTTTGTATGTTAGTTAAAGTCACAAATGAGTGCATGATCTCTTATACTCTCATAGAAATTCTAGAAAATTAATCATCTAGAAAAATGGTAATTCTATAAAGATGGATTAATGTCTAAATTTAAAATATGTGCGAAATAATCGAAGAAGATTCGTATATTCCCAAATCTTTTAAAATGCCATGCTCATACTTAACGAATGGCTCAATAGTATTACACATAACAAAGCAATCTATTGTTTGTATGAGAAATTCACCAATGACGGAATATAAGTCCTTCAATAGCCTCATAGCTTGTATCACCGGGAAAATTGATATGTCGATAAGGGAGGAATAAAGTCTAGATTTACATTATAGAAGCTCGTTTCATTACAGATTCTGTAATTGCCGAAACTTTTTTTAGCTCTTTTACATTTAACAAAATATGAAAAATCGAAACCAAATGAACTTGATTTAAATCAATCAATAATTACAAGATTTCATATTTCAAGAACTGAGGAAAATCCACGTAGATATATATTTAGAGAATTGAATAAATTAACGTTTGCATTTTTATTGATTCTTAGTAGTAAGATATAAGTTTTGTAAACTAGATTCGCCTGCCTCCTGCCTAGGGGTAGCGGGTCTTCTCCTTGATTTGGGTGTCCCGGGTTCGAATCCAGGTTCGGGCATGGTAGTTCTTTATCATGTGTTCTATCTGTGAGGTTTGTGGAAGAGCCCCCCCCCCCCTGTAAAAAGGAGATTGTGCAAGCAAGTGTGTGAGTGTTACATTCATATGAGCTGGAAGTCAGATTTCTACCCTCGGTACTCAGGGGCCTTTAACCTCAGAAGCTACTGCACATACTGGGCTTAAATCACTGACTTCGTCAGCGTGCTTGTCTATCACAAGTGCCATAAGTAACAACAGATTAGATTCCATTTCTATATAGTTCAGTCAACAATTTCGCATGAGTACCACAAAGGAATGGAAAAACAAATAGGCGCCCTCTGTACTACTGAGGTAAAAAAATTGTTTAACTAATGATTGCCATCTAATTTTGTAAGAAGAAATAATTAGATATTTCTCACTGCCCTAGAGGGTGGTCTTTTTTGTGTGGGAACTGAATCTTTAAATACAACACATAATTTGAAAGACATTTTTTAAAATTGCCTCTTTTTCTTCCATACTAAAAGTCTGTCAGCAGAATTTGTGCATTCGTACCACAAAATTATTTAATTGTTTTTTCTTCAACAGTCACTTTTTGAATTGCAATTTTTTTGTGTTAGCAGGTATTTTTATTCATTGCAATTTATTCTGTATAATCATCATGTAAAGAATATGTTTAATTGTATGTATTTATCTAAAAATGTATCAATAATAAATAAAATTCATCTATAATTTTACATTGATAAATAAACAAAGGTTAGATACCAAGTTTTATTACTGCAACTTTAAGTAAAATTTTCTATTTCTGTACTAAGAAAATATTCGAAAACTGATCTAAGCTGAATTTCGGTACTTCGATAGTTCATTTACTCTATTTTCTTTCATAAGTATAAGATGACTATAAGAACATTAACTGCTTGGAGGTATCAACTGCTATGCGAATGAAGGGAATGAAATCAAAGTTCATATACACTTCTTTTGAGGCATGGAAAGAAATATATATATTTTAATAGATATATATATATTATACGGAAATTATGATATGCCTCCATAAGACAAAGTTATCGTCTCTCTCTCTCTCTACTAATAATAAAGATGAAAGTGTGTATGTGTGTGAGCGGGTGCGCATGCTTTCTCTGTGCGTAAATTGGTTTACAGGCGAGACCATTTGAACAACCACCATCAAATTTTGCTCATATATACCTTGGAGAGTGGAAATATGTTAATCGGAGCGATGTTTACAAAATTTTAATTAATTAAAAATTATGCTGAATTCGGCATAATTTTGAAAGAAATATTATCGCGCAGAAAAGAGATAGTACACCTATTGGAAATTTAAATAATTGCCTTTATAGCCTTTTTGCAAATGTTCTCTGAATTCCTGAATTTTTAAAATTATTTTTTGTTCCGCTTCAAACAATAGATTATATTTCTGTTGTGACATTCGAACCATTTATTGTTTCATCCTATTTCAAGTGAATTTTTTTCATAATTCAAAGCTAAAGAGAAAAGCATTCCATTTGATATATGCGTTGTCTAAGAGGCGAATAAAAAATAGAAGTTATAACACCGTGAATTTTAGAAAATAAATGAAACATACATTTTCGTCTTAAATAGTACTATGATATTATGGAACTGGTTTCTTTCTATTAGAAATGTTCATGTGTACAGTAAACAGAATTTAAAGTAATGAGGTTTTAGGGCATATTAGATTCGTGGGCATTATTTATTATTACATGATAGATTCAAGGACATACAGTTATATCTAGAAGGTTTATTTGAAATTAAATATAGCCAACTTTCCAGGCGAACCACTAGTTAATAAATTATGCTTACCGACCAATAGTTAACATATTAGCCAACTAGTTAATATGGTTAACCGACTAGTTAATAAATGTTGTACTCATTACGATAAGAACAAATAGAATATGAAACACAAATCAATTTTTCAGTGTAATTAGAATGGTAGTTATAATATACATTATTATTGAAAATTATTAAAGATTTTATTGTTCGACAATCAATTTTTATACCATCCCATTTTCTAGTTCAATAGACAATATAGAAAAAAAAATACTTATTGTTGATCATAAATAATTTTTGATCAACTTCAGTCTTGAAAAGTTTTTCAAAACTGATCAACTTAAGTTTTGCTGCTACAATTGCAGATTATCAAGACTTTGAACAAGTTGTTAAAGTCGACAGATTAGAGATGGGACATAGCATCTTCGAGGTAGTAATGAAAATAGTAAATTTTAATATGTCAATTTCACGAGTGTACCATGAGTTTCGAATATCCTATAAAACATCGAATCTATGACATCAGTACGATCGGAGAAAGACAGAAAGAAATAGATCTTCGACAACTGATGAGAATCCTTAAAAAAAGTATACATACAACTTCCTAGAATTGCCGTGGGTTTCAGTTCTGCAATATCAACGTCACTTGTAAAGTATTAAATGGGCCCTCATTGATGTGGAGTTTTGGAGTTGAAAGATCCACCCGTGTACCATTTTGATTTCACAGCATAAAACTTGACGCATTGTCTATTACCGCCAACGCCACAAGTGCACTACTGATAAATCGAACTATTGGATGGATGAAGGTGTATGGGCAAAATTAAATGATGACGTTTTTTGATACCTAGCTGATATATAATTATAAAATTCTGACACTTCAGCCTTATTTTACATTTGAATCGGAGTCATAATGGAATCTAAATCAAGTATTTCGGTGCTGATAGCATATTTATCAACTAAAAGAATAATTGGGGGAAAATGTTTAGAAATAACTGGGAAAATTAAAATAGAATATACCAAAAATTGTTGCTCATTTTCAACAAGAATGCGTTGTTCTTGTTGAACAATGTATTCTTGAATGTTGTTCATTTCCAATAAGAAGTACTCAATATATTTTTTAAAATATAGTTGGAAATCTTACTGAAAACTCATGTAACGAATGCCAAAATTCTTGGGATGCAGGGCTTTATTTTTGAAGCTATATTACTTTCTATTTTTCTTTATGCATTATAAATGGTGGAAGATCTTGTCTTCCAAACTCTTATTCTGTATTGTGAAAACGTGTTCATATCAGCTAAAATGTTTTGAGCTGAAATAAAAAACCCCTGCTGTTTTCTTCTTTTGGTTATTATAATGTGAACTAAAAACCTGATCAATGCCATATAAAAACGATGTATAGCTTATTACGCTCTCCTGAGTTATTTGAAACCTGGACATGGAAAATTAGAAGGAAAGGATTTGAGCCTACATAGCATTGTGTATTGTGTTCGTTTAAGTCTAAAAGTTGTTGTGAAACTTTTGCATGTCCCTTAATTACCTGATTTATAAAGAATTAAATGTAATTTAACAAATAATTTTATTAAATTGAATAAAATATATTGCTAAAAAGTTAATATAATTTATATTAGTCTAATATTAATACAAGGGATGTTCAAATGAAAAGGTACGAAACGACACTGTGATGTCAAAGTATACGCTATAGGCCTGAGCACAACGATCCCATTCATTAACGAGACGAAGGATTCTTTGTTTCTAGAATTTCAGTGGTCGTGACGACACCCAGTCCTTCACAGCGTCCTTCAGTTCGCCGTCCAAGGTCCGCTACTTGTTGAATTCCTCGAGCAGAGAAGAACTATTAATTCCCGTGTGTACTGTGAGACACTCCGAATATTAAGCAGGTCAATCAAGAACAAAAGACCGGGGCAACTCACTGAGGGTGTGATTCTGCTTCATGATAACGCGGCTCCGCACGTCTCCAGGGACACACGCGTGGAACTGGCCAAGTTCAAGTGGGAGCAGCTTTACCATCCGCCCTACAGTCCGGACATGTCACCCTGCGATTTTCCTGTCTTTAGTCCGTTGAAAAAACATCTGAAAGGAAAGCGTTTCAAATCGGACGGTAAACTCAGGGACACTGTGAAGGACTGGTCTCGTCACGGCCACAGGAATTCTGGAAACAAGGAATCTTTCGACTCGTTAATCAATGGGATCGTTGTACTCAGGATTGCGGTGTATACTTTGAATAAAGTCTTCATTTATGCAGTGTCGTTTCTTACCTTTTCATTTGAATAGCCCTTGTTTAATTTATATTAGAATAATATTAATAGCTAATACAAATATTACTGATGAAAACCATTTTTAATAAATTAATCTCTTGATATACGAATTTATTTAATCTTCTAATTAGATCATATTTGAGACATTAATTACGAGGACATTGAAATATTAATTGTTCTTCCTTATAAAAGCATAAAAGTCACTTGCGTTATTGTAAGCTTTCCAAATGATTTAGCTTGATAAATTATTTAATAGGTTCATTTATATGCTGACTTGAATCTTAAAATTTCAATAATATGACGCGCGGGCCAGACACATTCTTGTATGAGAAGAGATTAAACATAGTGTAAAGTCCAATAAGAAAATAAAAAGTTTTATTCTAATTTCAGAATTTATTCAAAATTCAATTTTAAACACCCTTAACGTGTATAACAGAAATTTGAAGATGTGAAAGAATTTGTATTTAAATTCTCCCTGGGCACATAAATTGCATTAAGTTTGCATGAATTGATTCCAAACTATAATAATTTTTTAATGGATGCTCAGATATGAGAGACAAGAATAATGATTCCAATAGTCCCCACATTATCATCTATGACAAAATATTACGAATTCAGTATTTATTGAACTTATTACTTGATTACATCCATGTATGTTCTGATCACTGGCTAGATCTAATAGAAGGATGTCAATATGAGGTTAGGTAATACATGAAATAATTTCTGCTTATTCCTCCATTAATCTTGCTATTTATTCCACTAATTACTATGATCGTAAGATGATCTTCTTTAAGGTATCTGACAAGATTTGGAGAATAATTTTTAACAGACTTGAAAGGTCGCTATTAGAAGAAAAATAATACACTCATTGCGTTTAGTGTTTGGAAAAAACTGCTTTTTAATGAAAATTTTACAAAATTTTCAATCTTAGGAAAACAGAACGAGTTAAAACATAATGGAAAAAAGTTTATTTTTATTTTACCTATATTATATATATATATATATATATATATATATATATATATATATATATATATATATATATAGCTCAAACTTGATAAAATGTAATAGACCACAAGATAAAAAGTACTTTGATAAATAAAAATTTTATGAGCATTGAAGTTACCGTTAATGATTTTTTTATCAAAATGTTTCTACGTTTTGAATTTAAAATGTCTATGAAACAAGTTCAAATGAAGCTAACAAACGCGTTCTATCGCACCCTTAAAAGGTTTAGACACATGCATGCATTTTTGAGTTGATTTTGAGATATCTTGTTTTCCGTGAAACAATCCGAGTTAAATATTCTTTCTTCTGAAAGTGCGTTTAGATGCTGTACTTGTAAATTAATTTCATCTAAATACGATGGAAACAAGTGTAGTTTTCATGTTTTTCTTAACAGAAATTCCCAAAATTAAGCAAACTACGACTTAGTATGTAGAGAGTTAATATAAACAATTTTACAGTAAAAATAGAATAAATCACTCATTTTCGGTTAAAAATACTACTATTTCCGATTTCACTTTTATTTGTTGTGCATTATCGAACTTACTGTATATACAGTTCTATTTCACATATATTAAAAACAAAGTCAGTCGTAGAAACTACGAAATTTAGACTTTATTTTCCGATCATAAAAAAAAAAATCAAACTTTTCTGGAAAAAGCATCTTTACAACCTAATCGATACCTTAAGAATATTTCAGTGTTCCCCATATCTTCTTGACGATATTAAGGCAAGCAAATTTGCTGACTAAGTGAAGAGTATGAACATTGAATTTTTCTTGTTAGAATAAATATTCAAGAGTCTGGAATAGATATTGTCTTGGTAGATATTATATAGCAAGACATTCGCCGTTTAGAAATTCCAATTAATGGATGACAATTTTAGAATAGTTCACAATCTTTACCCAAAAGTTAACTTACATGAGTAGTCCAATGACAATTTCCAAAAAAATATCCCCCAAATATCATATTGCCTCCGTCCAAATGAACGTTAACACGCTTAAATACCAAGAAGAAAGACCAAATTGATGCCAATATAAAAGTGCAAAAATCAAGAGAGAGGAGGATATTTCTTGTGGAAAAGATTGAAAAGCATGGATTCTTTAAAATAATTATCGATTCTTTTCATTCATTTTTTAATTCTGCACTCTACTGAGATGATACGTTCTCTGCGTGGCTGGAATATTTGTCATTGGATTATAAATACATGAGCCATGACCATGCAACGTTTCGTCAAAATCTGGTTTTTAATTATTTTAGCTGATTGGAATCTTTTCTATGCTCAGGCTGCTAAAATCCACAGATGTCGCTGCAGTGTAAGTCTGAAAAATTTTATACAATCTAATTGCTGGATGCGTTTGGAAACAAAACTTTGTCGAAAATTAACCTGCGACAATAATGGATTCTTTAAATGACTATCAATAGACACAGGGTGATAATTCTTTGGGAACAATTCGTATTATATCACGAAATCATATATGTGCAATTGTTTATTCCAAACATACTTAATTGCTCATGAGTTGCATATAATGTTCAATATTTTTCACCAAAGTACGCCATTAATTTATACCTGTCTATATTCATACACTATGCTCGCATATTGCTGAGCACTTAATAAAACTATTCGTTGCAAGTCTGTGATACCACGTTAGTTGGGTATTTCCAAATTTATATAAATGATCTCAACATTTATCATTCATTTAACTTTGCAGACACTGCTGCCACAGTTTAATCCTTATTTGTAAAGGCTAACTTGTAATGCAGAATAGACAAAAATTTATCTGCTTTCGAAACTTATGCATTTTAAATATCAAATTTGCTTATATATTTAAGCATTTACACAAGTTGTATGAACTCGTGAACTTTTTGATTGAAGGAATCCGAACTGCATATACACTCTATTTTTGCAACCTGTTACGCAGAACACATTTAGAAGATAATGTAATTCCAGCCATACTTTGCGATTTTAGCGGCATTGCTTTACTTTGGTGTGTGAATTTGACATCTGAATTCATGCATTCCTTAAGATATCTTAGGATTGTAGTTAACAGAGATACATAGACTTGAATGAATTTCGAAATGAAAAACTTACAAATAATTACAGCTGACTTCTTTCACACGCTTTACGACATTTCCAAAGTTGCAAGATTAGCAAGAATATCCCTTTTTCTTTGATCACAAATGCTTCTCTTCAATAAATATTTAATACGACTTATGGATTTAGGTGTAGATGAATCAACATGAAATTCTTTTAAATGCATGCTGTTCCCTCAAAACGCTGCTTATTTGTATACTCTCATGAATTAGATTGTTTTCTTTGAACAAATGTTATATGCAAAATCCCAATACTTGTCTCCCTAGTAGCATTCTATGATTCCGAAGGGCTTATAGAGTAGTTTGAATTAATTGGGTAATAATATAAATAATACAAAAATATCAAATAACTCGAAAATCAAATAACAAGAAAAAATTCAAGTAGTATTATTACCCTTCGAAATCAAGGAGCGTTTTTTTTTGTGCTCAGCCAGTATTTGCCCAACTGTTACTTTTTTAGTATTTTTAATATGAAAGGAATTTAGAGAAAATATTGCTTTTTTTATTCAACAAATTATATAAATTTTGATTTTGAATTATTTGTAAATTTTTATCTTTTGTTAAAGCATAAGATTAAAGTTACGTAACAAAAATTAGAAATGGAAATTTATAACTCAAAAACGCAAAAATGGTTGCTCCCTTAAAATTTGAATCGAAAAACTTTGTTATCTAAAGAAAATTTCACCTCTGTAATTATATGACTAAAAGAAAGTAATCAACTATTTCAAACTAATAACAAAAATAATAAGAATAATGAAAGTATCAACGGCTGCTGAAATTCATCCAAGAATCATGTTTTTTTTAAAGTTAGTTATTGCATCATACCGTTCAATTTAAATAGTTTAAAATTGAAAACTAGTTTAAAAATCCAGAAGAGATATATAAATTCTTATTTTTTTGGAGAAAAGTTGTTTCGAATTTTACATAAAAGTTACAATGAGCAGGAGGAAAGATTACCTGAAACTAATAATTACGTTCATTTCGATACATTTTTCTGTAAAAGAGAAAATTAAAAACTTTTACGTTTATTTTTTTAAAGAGGACAAAGAAAAGAAAAGGAGATCGAAGCATTTATATAAGTAGAATGTTTTAAATAATTTTTAAAAACAATTGGGAGTTTCTTCTTTTGACTTTTTTTGCGAATTTAAACCCTCTTTCTCTTTTTTGTCCGTCTGCTTGTTGTGTGTACGGTACAAATTTTACAATCGATTTTAAATTTACTTCTCGAAGAACTTTAAATATTAAACAGAGCTCAAAAGGGGAAGACAATGTAATATTAACTCTTTTTCTTATCTGCCCTTCCACAATTTTTTTCATTGGATGTAACTCACCAGAAAATTAGAAGATTAGTTAAAATTGACTCCAAAATTTCACACGAACAAGATTAAAAAGCAGAAAATTATTTGAATATTTTTCTTTTGTATACGCACCTTCTTAAAACGTTCTAAAAAGTATAAAATAATTTTTCCTGGTCCCATACAGATTTATAACGTCATATAGATTACTAAACAGATTGTCCCGACAATTTGTGACAGTGAAGTTTTTGAATTTACATTTACAATTTTTAAAATTCACAATCACGAATTTTCAGGTAATTTGTATGAAGCTAAGAGAAATTACTTTATATTTATTTCTAAGCCTGTCTTAAAAATATATTGTATCGATTTATTTTGCTTTTAAATAATTATTTTTCCTACTTTTGTCTTTTTTCTATTCCGCTGAAGTCATCGCAAATTTGGGATAATGTAAGGAATTGATTACTGTAGCGTAGGATCCATAAACGTGAGCTCACTAGTTCCCAGATTACACATGTACTGTGGCGATGTAGTACTTTTTATACTTTTATGCTTCATTAATATACAAGAGAAAACTGAGAATGCAATTTGGATACCTTTTTTTCCCACTTACTGGACTGAAATTTTGTTTCCAAGATCATATATCAAATTTTATTTATCAGTATCAATGTGTTTTAGCGTCCATTTATGCGCAAATATACAGACAAAAAAAAGAGTTCAAGCCCTTCAACAGACTTGAAGCAAAATTTATAGCACGTCTGCACTTTTAATAATACGTTTACATATTTAATTTCATTTTTGTAGCTCTGCAGAGTTATGAGATATCGCATTGACAGACAGTCACAAAAACGTGCCTTAAAGTAGAGATTTATTAAAATCTCGATGCCAATTATTTGATAGTTGCAATAAATTTTTCCTTTTCTATATTCGTATACGTAAAAATAAAAATAGGAACTAAAAGAAAGCTTCGACTGGCAAAAATGCTTAAAAATATTAAAAAACTGTAAATATTAAAAAACACATTAACTTTGTGTTTTTATATTAACATTTTCCATTTAAAAAAATCTATTTTATTTAGTTTAATAATTATTAGTTAACCAAAAATTAAAAAAATATATAATTTTTCTTTTTCAATTCTGATTCAAATCAAGAAAAGCGTTAATAAAAAAGTTTAATTTCATATTTATAATCACCAATTAATGTTCATGTTTTGTGTTGATATCTGTAGAAACTGCATATGCGAAAATTATTGAACATGTTTTCCGATTTAACCATCGCAGTTAATCAAAAAAAAAAAATATCTTAAAACAAAATAATAAAATCGTCAATAATATCATCAAAAGTATTACAAATTAATTAGAATCAAAACATTTAATACTATAAAATTATAATCACAATTAAGTTGTGCATTTCTTTGGATAATGACATGTATTTTCAAATAACTGCCTATTTACAAGATTATAGTCCTGGCGTTGGAAATTCTTTATGTAAGTGCTTAAATCTAATATTACCGTGCATTGACACAGATGAACATTATTTGGCAAATTATACGGAAATCAAGTGTTCTCCTGTTTCTTTTCAAACAATTTTTTTGCTTTGCATGTTGTCACCATCGTCATCCCCCCCATTACTTATATGCCTATTACAAATATATCCTATCATATATTTGATTACTATCATTAAGAGAAATAGAGAAGATAACCAAATTGTTTACAGCAACTTAAACTCTTAATTAACTCTAAATTTTTTTTCTTACACCTAAATTCCGGATTAAAATGTATATCTTGAAAAGTTATTTAGATATTACAGGTTAAATGGAATCTTTGCAGGAATTCATTTTAAATCTTGAATCCTTCAGTCGGAAACTGATAACTTACCATCATGCTATCCCAAACCACACCACAATCTTCGATACTAAGTGCTTGTATATCATGGATAACTATATTCAGATAATTATTCCTTTTCAGAAGCATGCCCTCTTTTAATAATAATAAGTAGTAATTTTACCTTGAATTTATTTCCAGTGGTTGTTTAAAACTCACTTGCAATTGTTTTCGTTTTCTCAAATAATCATTATACTATTACGTATTTATATGACTTGACACTTTCTTAGATTGATTGATTTCTTAGATTGAAACAACAAAGTAACGTTTTTATCATTAAATAGAGCTGAGCTGTTCAATTTTCTTTATATTAAAAAGATAGCGAAATATCCCGTAAGCAAAAGTAAATAATAAGAATTAAAAATAAAATAAAAGGGTATTGTTGATGGAAAAAAGCAATGGATCATGTTATTTCATAAAACTAAATCAGCTATATATGTTCAAAGGGAGTTTATACGTAATTATGAATGCAGTCGTTGAAATGCCAAATCTTTAAAATTCTCTCACAGTAATTTTGCATGTTGTCGGTTCCAGGATGAAAAACTTCTGTAAAGATGAACGAAAAGGATGGTTTAAACAACATTGTAGATTCCACTCTCTTCAGATATTAAATCTTTCTTCTAGGGTTATATCAAGAAAAGAATATTTATCACATTTCTAAATCATATGACACTAGTATAGCCTTACCACTGAAACAGTATTAATAGTTAAAATAACCACATAATTGAAACAATGTTCAAGACTTTGATAACCTCATTATTGAAATTCTACCGAATATTTAGGTACTACCTCATTGAAACTCTATTAAAAGCTAGGATAAAAGATATAATATATTACATAGCAAATGATGGGCAACATGAAACTAGAATACCTCTTTGACATTCTCCGAATCAACAAAGACGAGATACATTGAAATTTACTAAGGTAATTCCAATGTAGTATTTACAATCTGCAAATAGAAACATAATATTTTTCATGCAATAAATTTTTTTGAGCAGGGGAAGACATTTTTCTTAATCTGTTTATAATTAAAGTTTTAATGGTTTATTTTTATTTTTAATTTACTTTACGCGGCTATCGTACTTCATTGGAAAATTTAGAAAGAAAATCCACGTTTAATAAAAATAATTATAAGAAAAGGAAAAAAAAAGTTAAATAACTGATGTCTAACTGCAATTTTTTTATTTTCTCTTTTTCTTTCACATTTATCATTTAAAGAATTAATATTTATTAGCTTATATAATATTCATAACCTATAAAATAACAACAAAGGGCATCTATTTAAAAATATACGTTTCTCTAATGGATAATGAAACAAAGACTTTTAACTTTTCACAGATATAAATAATTGCGTTTATTTTCTTTTGATTGATTGTTATTTATTGTTAATTTATTATTCCTGATATTACCTAGTTCAACTCTAGATGACTTGTACGTTTCGTATTCATATGAATCAGTATGAGTCTACACGAATAACTTGCTAACATCCGCATCACGTTTACTTTTCGCTACAGATAAATATAAACTTCTCGAATGTGCGAAAAACTGCACCCTAAGAATTCAAATAATTTTTTTCAATGCTGATAAATTTGGAATAGCAAAAATATAAGAAATATTTCATTCCTATCACACAAAATTTAAAATAAAAAAATGGTAGCAAATTTGCAATCTTTTTCTTCAAACTGTATATATATGTTCCTAGATTATGGAATGTTATGATAATGTTACAAATTCAAATTGGAAAATTTTTCTGGAGAATAAAATCATGCCACATTTTTTATGTTTTGAATAAAAATATCATTAAAATTGACTTTATATACTTTGGTTCTTTATATACTCTATATCGTTCTATACAACACATATAGAACGATTAATTTAATATTTTGAATTCCCTGATTTGAAATTAGTATTGTTTATTAATTTCAATTTTAAAGCATTTATTCAGAATTAATGAAGACTTAGCATATAAAGATAGGTAGTAATTATAATATAGTAAAATAATTCTCTAAAAATTTTAACTTGCTCCTGAGGAATCACTCTTTTTTTCTAAAGCCAAGATCACTTCTCTAGTAAAAAATGTCTTCATTTCTAGACTTTTTCAGGGATGATGATAAGAGAAGAAAAATCAAATATCTTTTTTTATTGATAATATCCATGCTAATAAAAAAAGATCTAGACCCTCTTAAGCTCATCTTTTCCAATTACTTCTTGCCTTTTGTGTTTCAATAAGGAAACGAGAGATAAAAATAGGCTAGGAAATTTTGAAATACTTATCGAGTCAAATTGCAGTTGTCAGTTCCTAATCGATTCGGTTGACCAATCCTTCCGATAAAAACCGAAATGAGTCAGTCAACAGATGGGCAGATTTTGGCTGACTATTTGATTCGATTGAGATGTATTCTATTAGTCTGTGTATGCACTTTGTATATCAGTTTGAATTCGCATGACGAAGTTGCTGAGCCACGTCGCCAATATCAGTAGCCAATCATTGCTTATTGAGTATCTCAGCGGATGTGTTGGCTGCTGACGTATCTGTATTGTCAGAATCAATTTGGCGTGCATTTCAATTTGAAACTGTCTAGACTGCTAATCGAAACGGTTACAAACAGCTTTTTAGTATGATAATTTCCCTCATTTCGGTAGATTTGATGGAAAGGGATCTTTTTATTCCATGACAATAAATATTTAAATAGATAATTATATAAATATTCCAAAAGGAAGGGGGGTTACTGTCAAATTCAGTCATATCATTTCTAAGAAAAAGAAAAAGGAATTATTGATTTTAGACAATGCGCAAAATTACTTTATTTGATAGGTGGAAAGGACTGTGTTTCATTTGCGTACAGATCATTAAACGTTGATCAATATTTTTTTAATACCTGGTTGCGTGGCTGTAAGTAAAAAGTTATTCAATGAAATTAGATAAAAAGTGTGAGGAAGATCATGGCAATGATAATTTGTTTCCTTTCTTTCTCTTTTTTGTACATTTATTCAAACGTACGCCCGTACAACACATAGTTTCAAAGTTTACTTATTTTGATAGAAACAAGGATTTTTCTTCAAATATTTTTTTTTTGGGGGGGGGAGGAGGAGGAAGAGGAGGTCATTGCCATTTAATCTATAAATTCATTATTTTATTTAGACAACAAAATCTATGGAACAACTGATCACTAAAGGCGACTAGCCTCTTCTTTTGATAAAGAAGAATGTGTGTGTGTGTTTTCTTTTAAATGGTCACATAGTTTGACATAGGCTTCCAAATTTTCCCGAGATATATTATATATAGCTCGGAAATAAAAAATTCTTTTTGAAGTGTTTTTAAAAAAACAATCAACATTTAATTTATTAAAAATTAAGCAGAGTTTTGGCATTTTCCGCCATAAGGTTGAAAATATTGTGTTACAAAAAGGGATTTATATCATTTCTTAATTCACAAAATAATCATCTTAATGATACATGTGCTGCAGTTTTTGTCTAATTTATCCAATTAAAAATTATTTTAAACATCTTTAACAAGAAAATATTACAAATTTCAAGTGAAACTGAAATCATTTTCATTGTTACTACAAGCATTTTATATTGAATAATTTTTTCTATTGTTGCTGATAAAGATATCGTAAGAATTTAGCTAATTTTTCGATGTCGAATGGGTTTCAGTATAAGACATACTTTTAATATAATTTTTGAAATTTTATTGTGAATATAATTACAGTTCAATTTAAAAAATAAGAAATAGTGATTTTTTTTAAAAAAATGCGGCCATTTTTAAACAATACTTCTCTTTTCTAAGATATTTGATAAGAATAAAGAATGATATAGACAAAAGAAATCGAGGAAGTAGGTAGCACAATGAACAGAATCTTTTATGATTTCTAAATTAGCGAGCGTTATTTGTTAATCAAAATTTGAAATCTAAAATTATTTTTCCTGAGGAAGCATTAAGCTATAATTATGCAATATATTTAATTGAAAATTTTAACAGTCATTAAAACCTGAAAATTATTGACATCAAAAACGGTTAGTGTTAAGATTATTTCGTATTCAGGACTTTTATCTTATTAAAGAGTGTAATACTGTGTATGTGTACTGAATTAGTGCGAGTACACATATATCAAAATCTAAAACCAAATTACACAAAATATTTTATTCAAACTTTTATCAATCACTATTCTCGAATTAACTGTTAGCCAGAGACGGCTAATATGACATAAAAATATGAATGGTTAACATTTAAAAGCATATATTTGTTTAATTAATATATTTGTTTAGTTAATTTGAGTAATTTTCTTAATATTTGTTTTCTGTTTGACAATCGGCTGTTTAAGATTATTGTTAACATTCAGCAACGTGATTTCAAATTGCGATTGAATTATCAATTGATTATTAAGATTCAGGAAATACCTCCTTATTCCTATATAATATCGTTAATTATTTCTGCTCTTTAGATAATATTGTATTAATATAACAGTTAATTCAAACAAACTGCTCTAACATTTATTTAAAAATCTCTGACATAGTATCAACAATTATGATAAACCGTTCCTTCCGTTTCGCTCGAAAAATATTCTTGCCATTAAACATACATTCTAGGAGACTTTCACTAATCAATACTTAATTTCTCTTCATTATGATTTACACATGATTAATTAGATAGCAATGACATGTACGCAAATATCACTGCGCACAAATGCCATAACACCATTGAAAAGAGTTGGAAACCAAGAAATACAAAATAATAATAAAAAACCCACAATGCACATGCGAAATAAATATGCGATGAAAAAGATTTTGGAATATGATAGCTATAAATCTGCAATAGTTAAAGAGAATTACATTATATGACTGGAATCTTTTTAAAAAAAATAAAATTCTACTGAATATTTTTAATTTGATGCATAAAGTTAGACACCTCGGTTTTAAGAAGATTCATTAGAATTTTAACGACAAACATATCTGTCTAGAAAATAGATAAATAAACAGCAAAGTAAAAAAAGAGGGATGAATAGGCAATTAAAATACCAATATTTATTTCAAATAATCAATTATTTTAAAAAAAAGAAATTACATTTTTTTATTATTTTGATTTTTTATGAAAATAACTCAAGTTATATTCTCTTAAACATTCACGAAAATAATTTAATTAATTTTCTGTAAATGATTTTAGCCTTTCTTGGTCCAGCATCCCATTTAAACTTAGGTTAATTTTTAAAAAAAAACAAATTACGTTATCTTTATATTTGTTGTCTTATCAATTACAACGCACTTACACTTATTTTGAGTTTTAAATCGTCGAACTAGGTGAAGAATAAAAAATGTTGAAAAAAGATATTTAAAGCATGATATTATTAAAAAATCAAATATGTTCACTTAAACATTAAAAACTGAAGGACAAATGGATTCTACATATAAAACGTAGAAATCAAATACGCATCTACAAATTGATATTAATAAAAAGGAGCAAACAATAGGCAAAACAAAAAAATACTAAATATAAATGATACTAAAAAAATGAAGTCGTAGATAAATAAGATTATAAAAAAGGAAATATTCTCATTTCTTTATTTAAAAAGATCAAGCGATTATTTACACTAAATGTTAAAATGTGATTAAATATTTGCATTCAGAATGAAAAATGAGTGATTTAAATAGTGCTTACTACAAAGACAAACGGAAATCAATATTTGGATTTTTATTATTTTCCTGTTTAATACAGGCTTTTAAAGTGGAAAATAACTTATAATGATAGTTTGTTTCTAAAATCAATGAAAAATACAATAGAATAAAGAAAAAATAAGTGAAATGATAATTAAGATTACATATTTAAGAAACAGAAAATTAAATAATAAAACTTAATAAAGCATTAGGAAGAATTATCCTCTGTAGAGGGACGAAACTCTTTATAACTTCATTATGAGGTAGATAAAAATAATAGACGAGTTTCAGGAACAATTATTTAATTATTTTTTAAGTTCCACATGTCATAAGACATAACACGAAAATACGCGACATTCAGAACACAATCTAATAATGACCCCCAAGAAGCGTCATGGGAAATATACCTTGATGTTGTAGTGAAAAGCTTATAAGCCAGTTAACAGCTACGCTACCCGAGCAATTGCTTTTATGTCGTGGTCATGTTACTGGACTGCGAACCACAAGGTGCCAGTTTCTATCCTATCTCATCTCAATCCCCTACAATGTTAATAAGGTAGTTAAAAGTAACTTCATATTTTGTATCAAAAGAGAAGGTAATAGAGTTATGCAACCGCTACATTTCAAAATTTCAATTTGTTGTTAAAAAAGAATGAAGGTTAAATCCATTAAAAAATCTAAATATTTTGACTTGAAGTTAAAGATAATTATATTAATTAATATAGTAAGGACTGATGAACATGATGTTTTGCCTTTTGTTCAGCTTCCTACCTTTAATAATCAGTGCAAATGCATTGTTTTAGATATCATGTTCAACTTGTATTCATATACTACGAATATAACGAAACATTTTAAGTTAAAAATATATATCGACATACTGTACTTCTTCTTACAATGGTTGCATAAATTCAAACAACTTTCATCATTGTCTAAACAAGTGATATAAATAATCCTTGAAAATTAAAGTATACGTTTCTCTGATTCTCTTTTCCAAGTTGAAACAAGTTCATTAAAACGAATGCGAGAGGTATAAATAATCTAGTGCATTGTTCCTGCTGTGTTTGTTCAATTCATTGAATTCATTCGTTCAAAGGAAAAGTTTGTTAGAGAAACGGATAATGAGTCTAGAACACGTTTGGTATGATGTGTTGTGTAAAGTTTAGAAGGTTCTGTTTAAAAGGTAATCATAACAGCAGGAATATCTGGCGTTGCAATGAAGTGATATTTCCACTTATGCAAGCAATTAATTTGTCGACTCTTTCGCACGAATGAACCGCAACTGAATTTAAATAAATATCTCATATGGTGCTTATGTTTTAAAAATATTTTGATTATAAAATGCGCAAAAGAAAAAGCGATAGTCTAAAAGTAATTTATTACTGAATTGAAGGAAATAAAATATTTAAGTAAATGTTTTATAGATAACGTCAGCAAATGCTCCGAATTAGACAAGGCAAATCTGGTTTTTGACACAATGTTTGATCCAAATATATTTTTTACTTTAAGTTATTTTTGCTTTTAAAAATCATTTTATTATAGAATGTACGAAAGATTAGGTGATATTCTAAAAATAATATATTAATAAGTTGAAGAAAGATTAAAAGAATATCCGAACAAATATTCTATAAATATCCTGGAAAGGCATTCTAAATTAGTTTGGGCTGTTCTGGGTTTTGACATCTTATCCTGATTTTAAATAGAAAATTGGATATTAATTTCGGTTGCAGAAATTAATACTATATAAAATTATCTATTTTTCCTAGGTAATTAAAGTCTGCTAGTTCCTCTAACAAAAAATTCAATTAATTGTTAACAAAAAATCTTCTTCTGCTCTTCTTAAACTTGTACATAAAAGATGATTATAGTTTTTAAGTAAATAGTAATAAATTCGTAATTACTTTGCGTCTGTTATATCATGCGTAAGATCGTGCTTTTATTATAGTCACGGATGAAGTGAATCAGAATTCTTCAATGAGTTGGGACACGCCGGTGTTTGAATTGTTTTAGTTTCAATCATTCTAATTAGACCAAAATATTTAGTGTGCCATGAGATGAAGTTTGAAAAAAGCCCAGCTGTCCCACTTAACAGAATCAAATTTTATATAAAATACTTTCTTAAGTCCCTAGACTCTAAAATGACGGGACATCTATAGTCATGAGGGTATCGTCCATGTAGAATAAAATGATTAACTGCCACATGAACACCTAAGGATGAATAGTATTCCATCATAAACTGCAAGACGGAAGAGAAGGATCTATTCCAAATTATAGAACATAATCGATTTAATAGCGAAAGATACATTCATTTTTGCTAAGATAAGAATTCCTAACCCTTTTATTGATTCACGACTTTGAGTACACAAAGAGTAGAATTTGTTTTCGAACAGTCACATTAGAAAACAACTCAGGTGCTCTACCGCAATGATGCTTTCCTACCAGAAAAACGTTTTCAGGCAGTATTAGATAGAAATGTTGAAGGAGATTATGCTAAGGCAGTTTTATTATGGATGGTTTAGAAGTCGAACTGGCGTTCTCGCAGTCATGGTATGAAGTAAGTAGCATATGCTTTAGAAAAAAGGACGCAATGTGGCGTATAAACAGTAACCATGGTATTTTAGGATGAGGCTTGTTTTGCTTTTAATAAATACTAAGACAAAATATTCATTTTTTAGGTTGGCATTTTTGTTATATGAAAATATTATGAGATCGTCTCAAAGTAACAATGAGTTTAACCACCTCATCTATTTAGCTGATGGCCTGATGTTAATCAATAAACAATTTAAGTTCATTGAAAACGCAATGAGAAATGGTGTGCATATTTCCGTAAAGTGAAAACTTCTTAGCAATACCTGCTTCTTACAAACGTGCGCAATAAAAAAGCGCATTTGTCTCACACCATTGTTTATGAAGATAAACTAGTGCATAACCCTTCCAACAAATAAGAATTTTAATTCACTAGTGACTGCTCATAAGGCTGAAAAGTGACACTCGAAGTATAGTAGTCTTCCCAAAGGCTAAGTTCCACATCATTAATAGCAAATTATTTGCCCGATGAAGAAAAATAAAGCCTTTTTTGAGACAGTAGTGCGAGTTTATGGCTGAAGAATATTCATAGAGATTGTTACAGATTGGTTATGCTCCAGTTTGTCGAGTATGAATATATGAATACTACTGTTGAATATATGAATTACTAATTGATTTTGGTATACATGCTAGTTTTCGCAGAAAGATGCTAATGAAGTAGAAATACCTTGATTTGAGCATTGTCGAGTCTTAAAAGTCTAATGTTTATGTACAATTTCTCCATCCAGCTAATGTTTAGAATGAGAATCTACTCTATTAGAGGAATGGTTTTAGTTATACACATTTCACTAACTGTCATTTTCCCACTATAGAGGAATGCATAACATGTTTTGTAACTTTTCACTAATAGCTAAATTATTTTTATACAAATTCCCCACCTTATTTAATGAAACTTCATAAATAGAAGAATATATCTAGGTATAAAATATTTAAAGAAATAAACGCTTGCTGTGTTTTTGGAACGCCTTGTATTTGGGACAGCACATTTGGACGAACAAAATAAGGCTTATTTAAATTACCAGAGAAAATAAGTGCAGCTTCATAATTCCATCATAATAAATTTATTTTTTCTGACATGAAAAAACTATTAGTCCAGGAATTGTGAATTTTTGTTCAATTTTTCTTCTTCTTAAACTGACACATTCATTGGTAAAAGCACGCATTTTTTTATCAAATGAGGTAAGACTTTGCCAGCACAATTGAAATCACTGAAGGTAAATTCAGCCTTAAATTGGAATTTTTTTGCTGTTAAAATCAATATTTTTTAATATTTTAACAAAAATATAACAGATTTTTCATTTGGCTAATAATGAAATTCTTCAGGCAATGAGTTTTAATAACATTTATTTTACTTTTTTACATTATTTTACTTTGTTTTGTTTCACTGGGAAATTCATAGAATAATCTAAAAGTTCGAAAGTCGTTTTCAAAGCACTTTTTAAATGAGAAATAAAGTAAAGTGCAAAAATTAGTATAATATAAAGTGCGATTTCATTCGTTCATCGAATTTTGTATGAATAAGTTAATAGTTACTCCAACTTTCAGTTTTTCATTAGAATAGTTTTTAATGAAGAACATATTTTTTTTGTACATATATGTATGAAAAAACCGCTTAGAATTTTTAATATTGACAAATAATAATAATAAAAAATGATGAACATCTTTAAAGAAAAGGACAAATATTTTTTTTTATGTTTTAAAGTATAAAATTATAAGAAATCAGAAATAGTAATGATATTATTAACAACAAAATAAAATCAAAAATGTTGATAAGTTGGAAACGAATCATAGGAAATAACTACAAGTCACTATAAAGGATAAGTATCTTTTATCATTAGTTAAAAATTGTTTCGAATCAAAATTCACGTACTTGTTTATACAATCAGTTATAGTTGAATTAATAAAAAATATTTTTAGTAAAACATTAGATACATTTTATATACTTTTTAATAATCTAAAAAAATAAAGTCCTGTCAGTTGTTTTGCTTCTATTATAAAGAAGACCCTAAAATAATTATCTTTATCTTTATTAATAATATAGATGAATGTGTGAATGAGTGTTTGTGTGTTTGACTTTCTACAGGCCAGAATGTTCGATTTACTGCTACCAGATTTGGAACACATACACCTTGGAGGGCTGGAATATGCATCTCGGAAAGAATCCTAAAAAAAACTTTTCCAACATTTCTTTAAAAAATATTATTTTTCACTCAACTTTTCCTAAATTTTTACAATTAAAAAAAAAATTAATTTTCCTAATTCTCTTTCACCCCCTTCCCCCCAAAAAATTACACACTATACCGGAAATTTAAACTGTTTTCATCATTTCATATATATATTTAATCGCGTGACTTTCTTCCATTATTAAAAGCTAAAAAAGTAGGATTATTTTTAGTACCTATGTAGTTTATAAGGCGAATAAAAGTGTGAAGTTACCGTAACGCGAAATTTAAAAGATGAACCAGACATTTACCTTTTTAAAGTGCTATGATGGAGGGCTTGGAGTGGTCGCCAGTAGAAAGGTTCATTTACACTATAAAAAGAACTTAAGTAGATAACATGGCTTCAATGTCTGACAATTTGTCGTAATTATGGGCATGAAGCTGTATCTAAACGATTCATCTGAAAAGAAATATAACCAATATTCTCAACTAACCAGATAGTTTCCAGAAACAACTAGTGAATATTTTAAACGTTGCAGATCTAAACGGGAAAAATATATTCATGCTCCCGTTTTGGGAATCATTGCATTTTTTTGATAACAATTGTCTTTCTGATAAGTAAACTTTGCTAGTTTTCTTTCTCGTAATTTCAAATAACAGAACTCAAATAGTTATTTAGCATAATTATATTTAACGTTATTTAATTTTTTATCATTTCGACCATCATGGCCGAAAATGAATCCTCCTTAATGAATTTTGACTTTTAAATTTTCTTAAATTCTAATAACTTTTTTCAAAACTATGTCCATCTATTGGTGTAAAAGAAATAATGTGAAATGATTTAGATCCTGTAATTTGTACATTATTATTCTGTTTGTACAATTTTTGTATCTCTCATTTTAAAGGAAGTAAAAAAGAATAAGAGTTAGGTTAAAAAAATGTAAGCACCTTTGTCTTTTCACTTTATTTATTGATTGGTGTTCCACCATATTAAACTAATTTTTTGTTTTTAATTTATTCTCTGCAGTATACTGCAAGTATAATATATAAATCAAAGGTTATGGCTGATTGAGTTTTATGTAATGGAATTGAAAAATTTTGGAACTCTATACCGAAGTTATTTGGGATTTCCCTCATGTTATGTCCTTTTAATAATTCATTAATTACTATCATTTATTTTTATTATTATTCTGAACAAACGCAATGCTTAACTTACTAGCTACGGCTGACTAAGTTTGATAGAACGGTATTAAAAATAAATTTAGGATCTCATGTCAAAGTGCATTATGATGATTTCCTCTCATCATGTCGTGGTATTATTATAATCTTAAACATAATTTTTATAATCTTTATTAACAGTATTATAATCTTTAACATTATAATTTTTATTAACATTATTATAATCTTTAACATTATAATTTTTATTAAGATTATTATAATCTTTAACATAACTAAATGTTATTATAATCTTTAACAGATTTACTTCCAAGAAGCAAAAAAGATTTTTTTTTTCTAAAAATAAAGTAATTTTATTGCCTTTATCCTATTTACAAGAGGTGTTCAAATGAAAAGGTACGAAACGATACTGTGAGTATAAATAAAGACTTTATTCAAAGTATACACCATAGGCCTAAGCACAATGATCCCATTATTTAACAAACCAAAGGATTCCTTGTTCCCAGAATTCCTGTGGCCGTGACGAGACCAGTCCTTCACAGTGTCCCTCAATTCGCCGTCCGAGTTGAAGCGCTTCCCTTTTAGATGTTTTTTAAGGGACCAAACACGTGAAAATCTCAAGGCGACATGTCTGGGCTGTAGGGTGGATGGTCGAGTGCGGGTTATCATGGAGCAGACCATTTCCTCCGTGAGTAGCCCCATTCTTGTTCGGCGAGTCTTTGTTCAAGGAAGCTCGTCAGGGCTCGTCAGGGAACAAAGAGACCCTTCGGCTCGTTAATCAATGGAATCGTTGAGCTCAAGTCTATGGTGCATACTTTGAATAAAATCTTCATTTATACCCACAGTGTCGTTTCGTACCTGTTCATTTGAACACCCCTTGTACTCTCTCATTTCTTTAACCACCAACTTTCATTTTACCATTAAACTTTTTAAAAATGTTTTAAAACTTGTCTAAGAATTAAAGAGCAGAAATTTTATTAGTGCTCAGTTTCTAAACTTCTGAAATAATAGTCCTTGCAGGGGCTTAGAAAATATAAATGGTACCTGGGCAAGACTTTATTTAATTGTTCCCTCAAAAATTTGGTTTAGTAAAGAGGAAAACACGCGTTAACTTTCATGTTAACGCGTTAACATAAATGCGTCCGAGTTCTCCATCCTACGACTTTCCATCTCTATGGCACTGCATATGAGCAATTAACTCTTCAAAATTCCCTTTTTTTTCTAGTCATGGTATATTAAAATATTTTTAGGACTGAGATTGGCTAAAAAAGTGATTAATATAGTTTATTAGATAATTTTAATTTGTTTAATTCAGTTAATTCATAATTAAGTAACAAACAACAAAGATACACCATTCTGTGTGAGATTAAGAACTGAAGTATCTAAATTTCTATGTTACTGAAAAATTTGTCGTAACATATACCAACTTACATAGATTTATACAAGGATTGATGAATTTGGTGGGAAGCATACATCCGATGGCCATAGAAATGGTAAAAAATGACATGTTATTTGAATTCTTTGAATAAATAATTAATGAAGCAGCCAATGTACCTTAATGAAACACATTATGAATATACTATGCCCTAAGGCACATCATTAATTCTTATACATTTAAGGGGGAAAAAAACTGAAATCGTACCATTTACTTTTCATATATTCGCTTAAATATTCATATGCTTTTAACTTACTACTAAGCTAAAAGTACAGCAGAATCACTAATTATTATTGATTGAATATGTTGCGTTTTATCTTCGGAAGCATATAGCTAATTGAAATAATTTTATAACCACTTAAAATCGTAAAATTACTTAAAATCTCAAGCAGTATTACATAAGTTTACTTAAAAGGATTATAGACCATGTTTATTTTGTAGCAATGTGTATTGTTTTAAAAAATATTCACAGATAATTGTAATAATTAAAATTGTTTCCTAGATAGATTTAACGTAATAAATTCTCCCATAAAATAAAATTTGAGAGATTACGCTTGGTGAAAAGAATGTTCCTTATTCATTAAATGAATGTCAAACACATTATAAAAGTGTGCAATTGCATTATTTCCGTAATTAAATATGCAAATGTGTTAATTAGGTGAAGCGATGCCCCATAACATTAAATCAGTGTTGCGTAAGGCATCTTAAGTGTGTGTCAAGGAAATTAAGAAGATGCAAATGTAATTAAAGTTGTGAAAGGTTGAGCGAGGATGATATAATTTGTTCTACTCATAAATATCTGGATTTATATGTGTTTAGTACACAGAAAATTTAAATCAAGAATTCACGAAATATTTTAATTTCTCCTCTATAACTTAGGGATAAATATTGAAGTATGTTTAATGAAGTATATTCAACTTTTAATTAGAATTCATTTAATTGCAATTTTTATGAAACTCTAAGTATTAGTTAAGAAAAGGAATATCCAAAATTGAACGTAGCCTTTGGTGATATATATTTTACATTTTAAAGCATATTAATACTTTTTATTCGACATACATAATAAAAATTCTCATGCACACTGTTCTAGATTCTATTTAACGAGATTTTTTCTTTAATATTTTTTGTTGAAGATAACATTGCTTTTTAAAAATAATTCCAGATTTTATAGCACTGAGAGGAAATTGAATTTATATTTAGCCGTTCATTTTTTCAATAATGTATTTGGTCCAAAATTTAATACAGAATAAAAAAATTTGATACTGTAATAAATTTTAATTCTTTTGGAATAGTGTAGTTATTACAGTCATCATAACATGATTAAAGGATGAATTTCTATTAAATTCAGAAATATGACAAAAATTATTCAAATTTCAAGATTGAACTTTGTGATAAATATTATAAACCCTGAATTTCTATTAAAAAATCCTTTTTAAACTGAAATGAAACTCTATATCAGTTGGTTGATAATAAATATTATAAACTCTGAATGTTATAATTATTTCTAATAAAAATACTTTTGAAATTAAAATGAAACTCTATATCACTTTGTTGATACTCTTTATAGTTATTTATAGTTTGATACACATAATAAAGAGTAATTTACGATCCTATTAAATGACTGACTTAGCTTATTAACCTTCATACTATACTAAGTCTGAAACTTTTACTATATATACTAAATTTAAAACTTTTAATCATTAATCCATCCATCATAAATAATAATACACAAAATTTTGGGTGATTTTTAAATGCAGAAAAAAAACCCAAATCGTCATCAATCACATGGAAATTAAAATGAATTCTTAATCAATGTTTTCGAAAATTATAGATTTTATTATTATAGAAGGAAATTTAATTTTTCTCTAAAAATCGCTACTCAAATGTTTTAATTTCACAATATAAGGGAAAAATGCTGATTTAAAATTATTGACATTATGTTTCTAAAGAGGCATCAAATATCAATAATAATATTGATTGATATTGAATTGTTGATTGATATTATTGGAAATATATATATCAACTTAGAACCGTAAGAGTTTGTTAAAAAGAAACATAATCTGAAATTAAGAAATACATGAAGAAGGATAAAGGAAGAAATATGTCATTGGATATATTATTTTTTATTTGAGGGGAAAAATTGAAAAATTTCCTTGTCCTTTATAAACAAAAAACTCAAGAACTCATTATTTTCTTAAGAAAAATAAAATATATTGAATAAGATCGAATATTTATATTTCGGAATGATAATTTTTAGTTATAATACATCTTACAGATGGATCAACTGACTAAAATAACTTTTTATAAAGAGTCATTAGGACAAATAGTTTTATTTCAATGGCACCAGTTGAAGTTCAAAATGAATATAGGTTAAATAAAATTGTAGCAAATAGTAAACTTTCGGAAATAAAAACAATCAAACTCTTCTAAAAGCGCATAGTTTAAAGATGAATTTAGATTTAAACGCAATTATTGACATTTATTTTATATAACAAAGTAAAGAATCTAGTTGTTTTTAACAGGTTTATTGTAAAAATCTTATTAAAACACTATTAAGTGTATCTTTAAATGTTATCTTATTGTATTCTTTATTATCTCTTCTAAGCCAAATTAAAAGAAATTTAATAAAAGCAATTCTATTACACACTGTTATTAGTGCACTAGAAATAGAGTTCCTTTTAATAACTTCGACTGTTCAATCTGGAATATTGCTCATTTTAATG
This sequence comes from Argiope aurantia, assembly GCA_026543865.1. NCBI lineage: Eukaryota > Metazoa > Arthropoda > Arachnida > Araneae > Araneidae > Argiope > Argiope aurantia. The sequence goes on along the minus strand of JAPMOR010090771.1, from coordinate 91,817 downwards.
TTTTAAAATAATGAGTAATTTTGAAACAATCATTTGCTGAAATTCTACAACAGATGAAATTATGGTAATGAAATTTAAATTTTATTAAATTAATACTCTTATGTTTTTCTTAGCTTTATTTTTTTAATGTAATTAAATGAATGTAGTAAAAAATAATATAGTAAAAAATATATATATTAAAGATATATGAAGATTTTATATAAGACAATTGTAAATTTCTATATGATCTTATACAACTTCTATAATCGATGAACAAACCTTCCAGAATTATGATTTCCCCTCCTAATTACTGCTGTCTCTCTAGTCACGATTTATCGTTTGATTGGTTCCTTTCTCTGAATTTAGAGGCTTTATAACATTATTTCAGGGCTACAGGATATCAGCAAACAACCAGCAATACAGTGCCTGGAATATCATGCTGACCTTATCGCTTAGACTTGGACGTGACTTTGGAGATAAGCAGAATTGTGGAGTTGGTTACGTTAGACGCTAGATCTATAAACATGACCGGAAGGCAGGGTTAAGAGTTTAGTATTCTCCAAGTTGGAGTGGTATCGATATTGGTTTGGGATATGTTCGGCATTAAGCAATAAGCTGTTTAAAGCAAGATTTATAAAGATTAATGAAGTTTTCCCATTTTTTAATTTAATATTATCTATAGTACTATACAAACCTTGTAATAAAAATGTAAATTAAAATAATTTTATTAATACGTATTTATGAGCATTTATTTTGGGCATGAAGCGGACAGTTATCAAATATTGATAATTGTTGAAAAGATTTTAAGAGAATATCTATGTCTGCATTTGTTAATGCAACATATGTATAGAAATCGCATTCGCCGTATAAACGGCAGGTTTGAAGATCTGAAGCATAAATGAGTTTAGAATTGATTTTTTGATACTGAACATACCTGATTTGATAATCTGTATAGGGTGTAACAAAAAAGTAGAGCAAGGTTTATTTCTCTAAATATTGCATATAGATAAATTTACAAAATTTCATTAAAAAAAGGTAGATTATTGAATGTTAACTGTGGAAGTTGTGAATAAAAAGTTAAAAACTCAATTTCTGTATGTCTCCCATAATATAAAAATGACAATTAGTGAAATTATACTCTTATATTCATCTGCATATAAAGTTTTAAATTCCTATGTACAAAATTTTCCGTGATAAGTCTAGAAATAGAAATATAGAAATATAGAGGAGCTTTTCGCAAATTTAGATCTGTAGATGCTGGGGTTCGCTCAAAATTCTATGGCTAATAATGGGAAGTACCACATGAGAATTATATGAAGGAGATGCTTGTAATGAAGCTGCTTTGCATGACTTTCAATACCTTGTTGTTATCTGGGGGCAAAGATTCAGTTATCAATGTGTACTAGTGGCTATTTCTGTATTAGATTAGTCTTACTGTTCTGATGCGTCTGAAATTATTTTATTTTTACCCTCATACTCCTAATCTTTAATCTACAGACAATTATCTGTTTCGTTCTGTGTATCCTTCACTTAATAATCAAATTGTATTTTTATTGCGTTGTTAAAATCTTTTAGTTCAGTTTCTCATCAAGAAATTCTAATTTATTATTTTACTGGACCTTTAATTTAGCGAAAATAGTAAAAGACTGCCATCAGAATAACACCAAATTGGTGAAATAAAACATTCAAAATATGATTGAAAATCGTTTTGATTTTGGTATATAAGAAGAAATGTTTTGGCATCGAAGAACATTTTCTTTAACTTAAAATAATTTCTGACAGATAACGATCACATAAAGAAAAAAAAACCCACCTTTTTTACGGATTTAATTTGATTATTAGAGATATTACTGATATCATCATTTTTATTCGACAAAAGCAAGTTAAGGCGTAAAAATCAATTTTTGCTTTTCAAAGTAATTTTTTTATCTTTATTTCCTTAATTCTTATTCCACTTTCTTTCTAAATAATCTTTGCAACACTTTTGGATCTAATTAATCTCGTATTTTTAGTTAAGACAGAGTTACTTTTATTCCCTTAGGATTGTTTCAAAGATTTCTTTCATACTACTTATTTTATTTCAAAGAGGCATCTACTGCTTAAGAAATAACAACCAAGTTACAGAAACTAACATTTTGTCTGTTGGAGTATGTTGTCAAGAAATTAAATTATGTGCACTTCTCAAAACATTATGTGCTTATTGAAGTTAAAAATTCCATTCAAAAATTTTGCATGTAGAACTTTTGAAATTACAAGACTAGAATAAATTAAAGATGTTTATAAATTTTATGTGTCTGAGTTACTTGCTACAGACATTGTTTTAATATGATTACTGTAAATATTTAAAAAAAATCTTTCTAAACTACGGATTTTCAAACATATTTAGATATTTTTATTTGAGAAATTTTAGTGAGGTAAATTTTTGAAGTCATTTGAAAAGAACAATTTGTTGTACAAGACTTAATTAACTTAGTATTTTAGTTGTTTGACTTGACAATGCTTTATACTTGTGTAATTTTTCAAATCTGGCAGAAGAATTTTATTTGGGTTGATTTCTTCCAAGTTCCTATATCTGAAATTTTGCAATTGAGTAATTTTAAAGCATTAAAATTTAACTAACTTGAAACGACATAGATTTCACAACTAATCTAACAATTGTTAAGAAACAATGTATATAAACTTTTTTTTTAACTATATTGATAAATTATATCGATGTGTCTTAGACTCTACAAAGGATTTACATTTTTAAATTTATTTTACTTCTATGAATTCTTTTCTACCCTTCTTTAGAATATTTAGCTACTTTAATAAATTTGGTACTATGCATTTTAATACATTTTAATTTTATTCAAGAATTTAAAAAATAGCAGAAATGAGATTGTTCGCGCTGAAATTGCCCAAAATGAAATTTTCTTAACAATATCTTTTGATACTGATATTAGAGAAAAAAATAAAAAAAAAGAGAAAATAAATGCCAGTTAAAAACATAATCAGACCTATTAGTTAATCATCAATATATTTACAATAATTTGAGAAACAAAAGAAATAACACCAAACATTCATTGCTCCGATTTCTCCAATTTTTATTTTACATGGAAGTTTATGAAACCTAAATATGTCATCAATGCCCATTTGTCCTCTATTACTCCATTTATGGTGCGTATAATTACAACGATTTATAAAGTTTCGTATATGATATCACCTTCATTTGTAGAATATTTAGGAAAAACAAAAGAACCACTCACAAAGGCTTAATTATTGGTCTGATTTCGTCAATTTTTGTTCATGTGAAATTTATAGCATCTAAATATTCTAACAAAGATTGTCTGTTCTCCACCACCCTTCTTTTTTTCAGGGAAATTTTAGAAATTTTCTTTACTGTCTTTACTGTTTTCTTTACCTATGGCGAAAAATCACGATACTACTTCTGCAGAATAATTCATGAATAAGGTCTAGTATTTCAGAAGACATTTAATGGGCTAATGAGGCTAATGAGCTTCTTAGGGCTAATGAGTATACACTTGGCTAGCACTCTAGAATTTTATAAACGATTGACAATTGAAGTAGAATATTTTTAACTTAATTAATGAAATCTGAATATTTAAAATAATTAGGAAAATCGTAGTACCAATCTCAAGTCCCGATCATGGAAGTTCATGATTTCGTCAGTTTTTTTTTATTTTTTTTATTTTTATGAAGCCTTATATTCCCTAGATATATCATAAATGATCAACTACCTCCCATTTCTCCAATTTCAAGAAAAATCTTGAAAAAACAGCTTCATTGTATTTTCTCCATAGGAGTGTCCAACCCTCAACCATTAAACATATATATTTACAATTTTAATGTCAAATGAATAATTATAACACTAGATGCACATTGAGGTCATTGTCTTCCGCCACCCTCTGTTTTTGAGAGAATATTCGAAATCACTATTTATAGTACAAACTAAGAAAAGATTTCAACAGTTTCCCATTTGAAACTTTGTACCAAATGCAAAGATTTTTATTTCATAAAAAAAAACTAGCGACCAATATGTTATCAATAATTGTCTGTTTATGAGAGAATTTTCAAAAATTCTGTTTCTCTATGTATAAAACCGTCGACAAAATTCCTTAGTCTCAATTGCTGAGTTTGTCAGTTAATTTATTTGTCAATATATTTCGCCATTTTGAAAAAAAATCACCCAATCAGAATATCAATATTTTGCAATTCAAAATTGTACTTCTTTTTGTTGTAACAAGGTATTGTTGATAATTATTGTAATAATAATATTTAATTTCGTTATACTAATATCCCATTTTGAGAAGTATGAAGATAACTTCAAGGTGACCTCATAATACGCTGATGAGAGTACATAATAATAAATGATGAGACTACATAAACGGACCGAGTATAGGAGGAATCTTAACCTCTCGCAATTTTCGCATTGACGTACATCGAGGTGTAAAAAATCATGGGATAGCAATTGGCAGTTATATAGTTAGCAATAGTAGCACATACAAAATGTATAAATGTACAGTGCATTGGCAGTTCTGCTTTACTTTTTTTGTTTTGATTAGCCCTTGTATTTACAAAAGAAGCCCTACATTCCATTTTATAATGCTAAAAGATATACATTGTTGATAACTCTTTGAAAATTTCAAAAAACTCATCTGATAAGCTTTGATACCTTTATCGTATAATTTGGTGTGAAATACCTCCGGGTGAGAATTTATCCATTCTCGTATTGCGGTTTGCCATTCATGAATTTTTGTATTGGTATTATTTATAAACCAGAATTTCATTTATGGCTAATTTTATGTTCAGGTTGTCGAGTCTATAGCAAATCATTATCTTCCTTCATTGCATCATTCCCGTGATGATGGATCTGGTTATTAAAATCCTCCAATTTATTTTTGGACAAGAAATATAAAAAAATTATCCATTTTTTGTACCATAGTTTTATGTATTAAATGACAACCATCTAAAACGTCTCTCAATTTTTTAAATCGGAAATTCAAAACATGATTGAAAATTGTTTTGTTTAATTTAAATAATGACCTAATAAGATAATTTTTGACATTCAGCGACCATAGGAAGAATAAAGAAAAACATCTTCCACATGGACATAACTTCATTAATTTAGATATTTCCGATGTCATCTTCTTACAGCAAATCGAGTTAATATGCGCAGTTTAATTGTTGCGTGTCAAACTAATTTTCCTACCTTTACTCCTTTATTCTTATTCAGCTTTTTTGATTCCAGAATCTTCACGGCACTTTTGGATCGAATTAAGCTCGTATTTTTAATGAAGAGAGTTTTTGTATTATCATTCCCTTAGGATAATTTCAGTGATTTCTCGTATATTACTTATTTTATTTCAAAGCGACGACTACTAATAAAACAACAATCGCGCCATGGAAACTATCGTTTGTCTGTTGAAGCGTGCTGCCAGGAGATTAAATTATGTACACATCTCTAAACATTATGTGCTTATACATGTTAAAAATTCTATTTAAAGATTTTGCTTGGAGATAATTCTGAAATCCTCTGAATAGAGTAAATTAAAGACATTAGCAAATTTTAATGCTTTTTGATTATTTACGGCATGCACTTCTGTAATGCGATTCCTGGAAAAAATGAAAAAGATTTTCTTAAATTATGGATTTGTAAGAATTTCTAAGAACCACAGCATTTGTTCGAGGATTTTTAGTGAGTTAAATTTATGCAGTTGTTTGGAAAGAGAAATTCGTTACACACGACTTAATTTAGTTCAATTAACTCACTAAGTAAGTAAAGTAAGTTAATTTCTAATTATCTTACTTTAGTTTCTCGATTCTCCAGAGAAAAAATATTACTTGTACTCCCTAATCAAAGTAACTTGTTTGTGAATTATATTTTTTTAATTTCTCAAGAATACAAAAATTTTTAAATTATAGAATTTTTATGTAAATTACTTTGTTTCAACTACCTTATTTCTGTATTAGAGCATAATTTTGAATAGAATAATTTTGAATAATGCGAATTTCAAAATAAACGTACTAAATTTCAAAATTGACAAGAATTCGAATGCTATTTATGCGAATTAGAATCTGATATTGGACTGCAATAATCCTTTTCTCTGTCATTTAATTTTAAAAGTTAAATCTTAGAGGATTTTATATAAATCGGTTTTTGGAGCTATAAAATACATAAATTTTAATAAAATCAATAAATGCAGTCGAGAATTTGAGAATTCATGATCTTTTAATTGTTTTTATGTTCACTACAGAAAAATTAAATGGTTTAAATTTCTAATATTAAATTTAGAAAATCCAAACTCATTGTAAACTATTTGTAATGCAAAAATTAATTTCGGGAAATATATAATAAGCAGTTTCAAATTATTTCTAGTATATTTGTGCATGAATTTACAATTTTATCTTCAAAAGTTAATTTTTGAAAGACTTATTTGGCAAATTTTGTTGAGATAGAAAAACATTTATTTGTATTATTAAAATCTTGAAAATACTTTTGTTCAATGCTCATTACAATGTACAGTTCTTTGACATAAACAATTCAAAGAATTAGCAAGAAAATTGCAGTTCCACGCATATACGCTATCTTAACTATAACAACTTGATAATTCCATAAATTAAGAGAAAAAACTTGTCAAAGTAAATTATATGCTCACTATAAATTTCGTTTTGAATACAGAAAAAAAATCTGTCCAATGCATCAATCCTTTTTTTTAAAGAAAGAAGTGGTCATTCAAAAGACATTTCAATTTGGGATAAAAAATGCGTTCTTAAATAAGATTTAAACTGTTATCTTTCACAAAGGTAATTTTAAGAAATATCCAGAGGAAAGGAAACTTTTCTCGAATTTTTTTAACTAAAAGAAATTCCGTATATATTTGTTTAGATCTTTTAACTTTTAAAGAGAAAATTATTTAGAATATAGGAAAACTGCAACTCTGAGCTGACTTGTTAATTAAACAACAACACAAAGAGTACTAATTCCTTAAATTATGTGTATGAATAATATTAAAGAAAATCATATAGCGTTTGTTTTTAATATAGAAAAGCCTTTTCTAAAATCATACACTTTTTGAAAAGAAGTTTCAAGGGGTGAGCGCACTAAAGGAGTTTTTATTTGAATATAAAATATTTATTTAAATAAGGTCTATTTCGTTATTTCTAACAAATTAAATTTTAAGAATTATCTTAAAAATATATTTTACTCTAAAATTTGCAATTAAAAACCCTCTTATGATTGCTTGGACTCTTATGAAGGCCTTTTATGATTACTTTTTCGAAGATAATTTTTTTATCCGTGTTTCTTAATCGAAGAAGTAAGATTTTAATTGATTTTTCACTCAATTGTTGAGCAATAATCATTCGTAATATCATTTATTTATCCTATTTACCTGACTATATAGTGCCGAAGGTTTAGTTTATTGACGTTTGTAATCCTGACATATTCTTTGTTAGAATTCGATTCATCTTCTAAAAGGTAAAAATCGATTTTTTAAATAGTTAACCGCAATAGAGGCTGTAGTTCACTTTAGTCATCGCTTTAAGAAATTAATGATTAATTTCAATTCGGTTTAAAGTGGCGTTTTTGAGAGTATGCATTGCTTTATCATTTCTTTTATCTTATTTAAAGCTCAAAGGTCAAAGAGAAACAAAAGAAATAGAATTAATTGAAGTTGTAGGAACAATCCCCACCAACAATTCAGATAAATTCAGATAATTCAATTAAATTTTAAAAGGATTTGCTTTTGTAAAATTTTAATACAAGAAATTAAGACATGAACTACAAATATAGGAAATACAGGAAAGGATGTAAGATTTATTTCAAAGTCATTAAAGTAATCATTTTATCGCCTCAGTAGTGTGGAAGATACGTTAAATGATGAAAACAATTGTTTCGTACAAGTAACTTATCGTTGAAAGAGACAGGAACCTATTAATTTAATTAATTTTTATTTCCTGCAGTTGCAAAACCATTTCACAAACATTCTAGAAAGACTTGCTTATTATTATTAAATATGTAACATTATATTTGAGAACAAACTAATAATAAGTAAACTGACATGATTCTTTTAATGCCTACATATATTTATGGTCTTGTAAGTATCTAAAATAACAAGATCTATATAATGGGAATTCCGTTTCACCATCAAAAGTCGTTATAAATCTTCATTAATGAAGCAGCCTCTAGAGGGTGAATTCGTATGTTTTTGACAACATTCAAGGCGGTTTTAATGGCCCAAAATGTTTATTTGAGAAGTAATTGCTGATTATGGGTTGTGATGCATTTATTCTGTGAATTAATTGAATACATGATGGTAAACCAAACAAGGCTCCAGTGCATGAATAAAATTATGAATAAAAATAGACTTCGTGAAACGTGTACTGTTTTATTACAACAAATAAGGACATGAAAGGAAGGGTATTCTGGGGACTAAATAAGATTTAGGTAGTCGAAAACATATAGTAGCTGTTGCAGCATCTTAGTTTATTCCAAAAGACCTATCAGCAATTAAACGAAAGAAACGTGCTTCATTTACACAACAGTTAGATATTTTATGTGAAACGCTATACTGCGTACGGTTTTGTGTGAGATTGGAATAATATATTAAAATAGTATTAGTTTTGATTTATTCATTTCAATCGTAACTGTAGAATTGTAATTGTGCGTTTATATTTTAAATAACAACTCCTTATTTGTTATTATGAAAAAATATGAACAGAGTTCTTTAATATAAATCGTTTCCGTTTTTTTTGCCTGAGTAGCAGATGATATTTATTTTTATGTATTTTAATTGTGAATATAATGAAATTCAATAAATGTTATTAGATGATTTTGGAATTGCAATATTAATTAAATTCTTAAATGTGACTTGTAAGGATGGCTGGATTATTAAAGAAATAGTTTTCAAAAGAAGAATTTGTTTGTTTAAATAACATCTTCTTATTTGTTACTTTGAAAAAAAAGTGAGTAGAATTCTTTAATAAGAATCATTATCCTTTGCTTTTTGCCCTGAGTAGCAGACGATATTTTTTATGTCTTTTAATTGTGAATAAAAGGAGATTCAATAGATATTATTAGAAGAGTTTCGAACTGCAGTATTAAATAGACGCGTTAAATATGAAAGGATTGTTGAATTATTAAAGGAATCGTTTTGAGAAAAATATCTTTGTTTTGTAAATAAGTAGAATAAAAAAAAATTATAATCATTAGCAAAAGAAAGTAACCCATAAGGAAGAAATCTGTATTTTAAAGGAATATCGCTTGAAGCACTTTTTTTCTATTTTATAAATACAAAATTCAACGAATCTACTAAAAGAAATCTAAAAATTTCCGAGACATCGGATAGTAATGAATGAATAAACAAGAAAAAATTGTTTGTCTTGTCATTTCGTGGTTTATGAATTTCTCGAAATTCATTTTCAAACTTTTAATGACATTCTTTTCTTAGATGTTTAGGATAAGATCTTTAGAGCTTCTCATTATCTGAATACATGATATTTTTTCAGCTTATCATACGTTTTCTTATAATTATTGAATTCAGTATTTGTGCAGCCTTAAGAAATAAAGGTCATCGTGGAAGTGCATATGTTCACTTTTCCTTTCAAATGATTGGACAGATTTCAACCAGACATTGGATATTTAATCTTTAGCTCAAGATTCCTAGCAATTTTTCATATTGTAAAAATAATTAAATATTTATTAATTAGAAATTAATTAAAATTTTTGGTGTTTTTCTCAGCCAGTTATCTTACAAGAAATATTTTCAAATACAAAATTTTATCATTTCAGTGATAAAGAATTTCTTTCTTCAAAATGTTCCCTTCAATTCTTTATTAATTATTTAAAAAATCAATGAGTTTTTGAAATATGGCAACAGTATGATTGATATACTTTACCAATATCTTTTAAAATTTTTTCTCTTTTACCTTTTGGAGATTTTTTTATTGGGTTAAAGTTGTTATTTAACGATGTCGAAAGAGCTGAAAGAAATAACGTTGAACCCTTCATCTTCAAGGTATTATCCCTAAGCAAAGTTAGTTAATCAAGTGGTTGGTTTTAATAGAAAGATTATTTATAATATAAAATTTTTGCATAAAAGTAGTTATTACGTTAAAAATATACATGAAATAATTTTTATTCCGAGAAACGTCTGCTATATTAAACTACTATATTTATAACATTTCAGCATTTGATATAATAATCTCTTTAACATATTCTAGTTCAATTCATTAAAAGGGATATTTTTACCAAATACTTGTAATACGCTAGATATGTTTGTGATACTGACTGCTTTATTTTCGCTTAATTGAGATTTTTTACGAAGTTTTTATAAAAAAATAGAATATTTTTTATGAATTCTTTCTCTGTTTTGGAGTTAGAAACAAGTTTCTTTATTTTATTTGCATTATTTTTTTTTAATCTACTTCTAAAATTACTAAAAAAATAAGCTTTTACAAGAAAAAAAATGTAGAAATGCAATATATTTTAAGATCTAATTTTGTTTCTGAATAGCCAAACATTTTCTCAAAATAAAAAAAATATAAAATATTTACAGTAAATCAGTACGCATAATTATCCAGTGTCATGTTTAGCTTTTAGCAAAATTTAAAAATAGCCTGCCTATGAGAAATCCTACCTTCTATTTTAACGTCAAGCAACTGGGGCAAATATTTTTTATGCGCGCAAATGAAGCTAAGTAAGAATAAAAATTAGTTCTGAAATCATAAGTTTCATGTTCAATTTACTGGATTGTAGTAAATGTGAGTATTGAATTGTGATCAAAGCTCGATGCCGGATTATAATAAAGATTAATGAGCTGAGGCCTGCAATATTCATTATGTTGATTCGTTATATTTATGATATAGTTGGAATGCATTTCTATTGTCTTTTTCAGTACATTTTCCATTTTGCATTTGGTAATGCATTTTTTTTGTTAATAGATCACTATTTGTTTCAATCTTATTTTAACTATTAGTTTTAACTTGACTTCTCATGAACATTACATATAGTAAAAATCCAACTGCAAGGAAATGAAGGTTAGCGGGAGAGATAGGGAAAGAAAATTGCAGAACGGAAGTGAAGTCAGAGCCAAGAAATTTATAATGAGACAGCAAACGGTACATTTAACACTTACATTTGTTTTATGTTGGAACTTAATAAAGATTAATAAACTGAGATCTGCTGATTCGTACTATTCTCATGTCAGTTGAATATTATTCATAATATTTTCCTTCAGCATTATTTTTATTTTGTATTTGATATTGCATTTCTTTCTGTTGGTGGATTATATTAATTGAGATTTTTGCAAATATTTTTGACTTGAATTTCAGTGAAAATTATGAACAGATAAGACCTCTCTGTAAAAAAAAATCATGTTATTATATATTTACATCTAAAGTATGAAACCTCCTCACCACCCTAAGGATGCTAACATTGCGAAGTAGTCAAAGCCAAGATTCAAGGTGGCTGATAATAACTGTTTCACACTGGCGTTGTTGTCATCTTTTGTGAAGTAAAAGAGCATCCTAAAAAGACTTCAACAGTTTCCTCAAAGAAATTACGGAAATTCTACTTTGTTATAAAAAATTGTCCTGTATCTTTACGCCATTTTAGACCGTCATTTAAATTATTGCTCTATTGTCGGAGTTCCATTAAATTCTTATGTGATTCATCTCTAAATTATTTTCGAAAATTTGCTTTTGCATAACCAGGGAATGTATATAACGCTTTCACTCATGACGCCACATTATTTGGAACAAAGGAGGTCCTATGTTGCAATTCCTTAAAATAAAGTACAAATAAAAATCCTTGAATTAAAAATTCTGCCTATATAAATAAATTCTTCATATTTTGTAAAGTTTCGTTTTTAAATTATCTAATACGTAATTTAAAGATATCCTATTTTTACTTTTTTTTTCTCCCTATTTTTTCTCTTTTTAAATGATGATCTGAAGAAACTATGTTTAAAAAAAAGAAAGAACGGATTAATTTAATAATATTATATATATATATATATATATAATGTAGTAATACTATGTATGTTATTGATATATATGTAATGATATCACTTAATCTAAATTAAATCTTAATTAATTTCTTAATTTTTATATTAATTTAGCCTATAATAACTTCATTCTAAAATTCTCTCTTATTTCCTGATCCATTTCCACCTTTTTTGTTTAATTAATGCAGCACGAGCTCTAAAATTGCTGAAATCGACAAATTCCCATACTCCGAGAGAAGGGATAAAAATATGTCAATCTAAGCAAATTCTTTTAAAAGATACCTATTTTCCCCTTACCTAAATCGACACTTGTAAATAAATCCCTATAAGTATCTCACAGTATATAATATTAATGTTGTTCTTTTCGCGCTCTTCTACTCTTGTATCGCTTGTGAACGTAAGTCAATTCGTCCACGCTTCTTGTACATAAAATATGCCTCCCGACATGGAATTAAAGCAAAGTTTAAAAATTCAATATTTTATTATATATATATGCAAATAACTGGCTGAAATTAAAAGTCAACGCCATAATGGAATAACAACTGCCTAGTAATTAATTTTATAATATAAGTAGAACTTTGTTTTATTTTATGAAAAGCCCTTAACATTTAAGTAAAAGGCTCGATTTCTGCGTAGAATGCCCAATATACGAACAACATTTTTTTTTCTCAAATTCTTAAATTTCTTTAATTTTTCTAAGCATTAAAAGTCGTAAAATTACAGCGCTATTAAGTATTAAGTTTACTTTTTTGCTGACTGTAAGTTAAAATTGTTCACATTATCCATCCATCCATAAATCATACTCTCTAAAAATTATGACCGGAAAGCAAACATAAAAAATTTCACATATTTAAAACGAAAACAAAACTCTTCCTCTTTTGCCTGCTTAATGTATTTTTCTGTTTACAGAAAAAAAATGACAGACATTAAAAAAAATTAATCATTTTTTTATCTTTCTTGGAGCATTATATTCATATTTAAGAGGAAAGAAAAAGGAAATACATTACGTTAAACTTGAAGAATACCACTTAACCCGCTTATTAATTACATCTTGACTGCACCTCATTTGTTAAATTGAGGAAGAATAAAAAAGATAATATTACTGTATACATTAGTTATTACCATGTCGTAATTTATAACTGCAAGGAAGGACAAAATTAGCAAATGAATATTTATCAATGTTTGTTTAAAGACTGTGATTAGCAATGAATGTATCCATGATAATTAATTTGAATAATTAGAAGGGAAATTTATTATTTGAAATTGTTCAAAAGAAGATATGTTCCAATGTTTTCTTAGCTTTCTTGTTATTGTGCTCATAGTTACAGAATCAGTCAATAAAAATTTATAAGAATACAAGAAAACCCGTAGTGTGGATTACGAAGAAAGACGTGCAACACGTTGGATAATGGAAAAAGATACTTTATTCCCTTACACATGTAATAGGAATTTAGCGAGGATATACACAAGAAACAGAACTCGTAGAAACACACAGCACACACACACAAACTGCAAATCATTTAATGAGCTACACTAACATTACAACATCGCTCAGGGCACTAGCATAACACTCCAAAGAAAGAATTGATTCCTAGTGATAGATTTTTGCCTTTTATAATATTATGAAAGGCTATGGAATTTTCAAGAAGAATCTCTAGATCTCGAAGTTTAATACAGATAACCATAATTCTTATATTTTCCAGAACATTTATTTTTCCTCATCCATTCGGCATCCATTAATATTATCTGTAAATGTCTCTTTTCAAAGATAATACTAACATTTCAATTAGGGAAGGCTATACATTCTTAACAATACATTTAAAATCCCAAGTAGTTCATCAAACCTTCATCGAAACACTATATCTTCTTTCAAATGCAATTTTCCGTTTTTGCTATAAGTACAAAGTCTTTAGTAAAACTAGAACTTCGAACTCTTAGCTTTCCCGATAATGAAATTAATTCGCAACTCAAAATGGAATGTTGAATTCTTGTGCCTTTTATGTATTTATGCACGTTTTAAGGAGGGTCTTTTAATTTTAAGATATCGTTACTTCTACTAATACTAAAGATGCGTGTGCGTGTTAACATTCTGTAGGACAGAATGTAAGATAAGAAATTATCAAATCTGGCACATGTATATTTTACTATAAACGAGTTAACTACAAAATGAGCCATCCATCGCTTCATGTCAAGGTGCTCAGGATAACATGAAGATTGGGACACTGCGAGAGCACTGTTGAGCGCAAAGGTGTACGCAAAAGGGTTGTCATTATGGAGCATATTATACGCCCACCACCTACGAACGGCTACTACTTGACATTGCTATAAAAAGTAACTCAACATTATAGTATTTCTGTGACAACCGGAGAAGCGAAAATCTGATTACTTATATTACTTCTACGGCAGTTTCCCTTCCCCATATCTGAGGTGCACCCTCCATTTGGATATTTTGAGGATAAGAATTTTTAATTAGAAATTTAGTTAGTTAAAAATGAAAAGATATATTTGCTTTGTTTTTACAATTATCATAACCACAAAAATTACACCATGTTAAAATAAAAAAAAAAGAATATATATATATTTTAATGTTAGCAATTTAATTGTCACGCAGATTTTTCTAAAATTCGGATTTTTTTTTTGGCGCAGGTTTGAATAAAATATTTCTTTGTTGAACTAAAATTCAATGCTTTTTTTTATTGTTTCTTTATTTATTCAATCGCTTGATTTGCTTTGATTATTGAAAGTTAAACTAGAGAAATTCTTTTAAATATCTGTAGGACATATATCATATCTAATATATTTATATGTGATTGTATGGGATTTTACTTATAAATCTCTAATAAAAATGTTTGTGTGCTTACATTTCACAGGCTAGACAGTTTTTGTTATAGCCACCACATTTGGCACATATAAACTTGGAGGGTGTAACTGTGCACCTAGGGACGAGTTTTTAAAATTTTTTAATTAAAAATGAAATCAATTAGAATTTTAACTTAATTTCTCCATTTTCTGCATTATATGAATAAATTTTACACCGTTTCAAAATTAAATATAAATAAATAATTTAATAGTTGTTCGAAGTTTTACTAAATTTTGACAAATAATATTTCATTGCGTGATTTGTAGTGATTGCATTTTTGTACTGAAAGTGAAACCTTTTTCATTCTTTCATTTAATATTTAATAGCATGAATTTTCTTCATTGCTGAAAGCTAAATAAGATTCTGTTTAACTTCTGTGTAATTTACAGGATTAGTAAAAAAGTGGTTACAATATTGGGAAATTTAAAAGATAGTAGGAACCGGATATTTATATTTTTAATAGCGTTTTGAAATCATGGGTCTATGTCCAGTAGAAGAGTTCATGAATACAATAAATAGAACTTAAGATAATTAAAATAATACGGCTTAAATTCCAAACAATTTTTCGGAATCGTGGATATAAATATAATCGATATAAATATAACTGATTCAGATATAAATATAACCGATTCTCACGATTCAAATTAGTCGCCTGAGACAACTTATAAGAAATAAATTGAAGTTACAGCAACGTTAAAGTTAGATTAACTGGACAGTTTCACTTTCAATAGTCCTGTGATGACATGGGACTTGATTCAAATAAGAAGGTCCAATTATACAATGAATAAAATGTAAGTAAAATTAATAAAATGATAATATCTACTATTTATTATACTAGCTTTAATGTTACATAATGTCTGCCACAATTTAAGGCTTAATATTTTGAAAGGTTGACCAAGATATGTATAAAAGATTTAATTGAAGATTGTTTTCCAGGTTAGTTAATTGGTCACCAAAATTGGCAAGTATTTAAAATAACTATATATATATATATATATATATATATATATATATATATATATATATATATATACGCTTTTGAATTACTTATTCTTATATTCTAAATAAATAAATTGTCCTCTCCCAGGCAAAACTTTTAAATTTAGCTTAGTCAATACTTCAAAGCTACAATGGACCCTCCAAAATATAAATGCTGCTACGTGAGATTGATAAATACACTGTCAAGTAAGGCTGAACGCCTTCAAAAGACTTACGATCCAATAAGGCTTATGGTTGTATAGATAGCTTGGTTTCTTTTATACTCTTTTTTTTTATTTTTTTCTAAATGCGTTTTGGTATGTGTTGTTAATACTTTTGCTTTAAAATCACTTTTATTTCTCTCTTGTGTCCAGTTTTTATAAGTCCCCTTATATTGGCCATTGTAAACTTTCTCTTTTATTTATTGCTCTGTTGCATTCGATTTGGATGTTCATGTAATAATTTTCAAATAGAGTTCTCTAGTATGTATACTTTTATATTTTATATTGTAATAAAATTATGTTTTTACAATTTAATAATGATATTCACTAAGCAGAATGAATAAAGCTTAGAAGAATATAAATAGTACAGTATTTAATGAAGGAAAAAACTGATAATGTCCAAACGACTTATGATACCATAACTCGTTTGAAAAGAAAAAGCGAAGGAAGAATAAAAAAAAAACTAAGAATTATAGTAAAAAAATGAATATATGATGCCAACAGAAAAAGAAATTGAACTACTGCCATACAAAAATACGATATAAAAATTTACAAATGAGAATATATTCACGAATTTGCAATAACAACATTTCATTCTAATAGCCAAAGTTGGAATTTTGTTATCTTTTAAAGTGTTTTTAGTCATTTGATATTTGATAACCTTGTGAACACATAATTTGCCTTGTTGCTGAAGTTCGTTAAGGAAGTTTTGGCATTAATGTTGTTGTAATCTTTTAAACACCATACAAAAGCGTGAGTCTTCTTAACGTTAAAATTGGACATTAAGTTTGCAAACACGCTGTGAAGCCATTATCGTACTGAAGATGTCAAACAGTTTTTGTTAAATGTTAAAGAAGTTTACTTCGCTAATTTGAAAATTAATAAAGTAAAATTAATTCTCGAGATTTTGGCACATTTATTTACTTATTCTTTGCTTATTTTTCTTTTATATCTGACAAACACAGCTAAATGAAAAAGAATATAAATATTTATGTAAATGCAAAAGATTTAATTAATTATATCTTTATCAAATATTTAGGCCTATCAATGATTTCTCTAGTTTTATAACAAATAAATAAATATTATAAAATTCAAAACACAATGGAACAACTAATTCAGAAATTAGCGAATGTTTTCGTTAATTGTTAAAAATGTTTGCTTAGTTAACTTGGAAAGTAATAAAATAAACTTAATTCCCAATATTTTGGCACATTTATTTATTTATACCTTACTTTATTTTTTTTATATCTGAAAAACATAGCTACATCTAAAAGAACATAAATATTTATATAAATGTAAAATAATTTATTATCTCTTTTATTAAGTATTTAGGCCAATCAATTATTTCGCAAGCGTTAAAACAAGTAAATAAGTATTAGAAATTCAAAGCAAAATGCAGTAATTTATTCAGAATATGAGATGTTTTATTATCATTTTCTCTTCTTAAATATTCTTTTTCTTCTACAAGCAATAAAGTACATTCAGCGCAATGCTATGATTGATCGTTTGTTAAAGTGGTCGATTAAATTGTTTTTCAAAGAAACATAATTTATTTGAAGAAATTAGGATACCACTTTTTATCGCATTAATTATCGTTTGTAAGAAGAATTATTTATCCGATCTTCGTCTGAGCTTCACAAGATAATGCTCCTTATTTTCGGAAGAAAACTATTTAGAGTTATTGGCCTGTTATTCACATCGGGTAAATAATTTATTTTATCGCAGAATTGCCTGAAATGGCACAGATTCTCTTTTGGAACAGCGTGTTATATTGCAATTACCCACGCATACAATTAAGGAAAGTTGGAACTACATTTTTTATCAGATTAAAGACGGAGCGTTTCATTTAATAAAATTGATATTTATCATTTTTAATATGATGTATTTTGAAAATAAAATTAATCAATTTTCTAGAAGAGGAAACTTTAACAATACAAATTGTAATACAGAAGTAGTAATGATGGGAAATAATGAGTAATCTTAAGACAATGAGGAAAAGTATAAACCAAAGACATGATGTGAATATATTTCATTAATATATCATGAGTGGTTCATTCATTCATTAGTGAATCCTTCAGGCTTGCATATTGAGGTAATTTTATGTAAATTAACGGTCACATATTACTTTAACTATGCGTATTATAAATATCTTTCGTCTTATCTGTTCTATCAGATTACACTTTTTTTTCCAGAAAAAGAGCATAATGGATACTGTCATCTGACTTTTTTCCCAGAAAAAGAGTATAATGGATACTGTCATCGGTGTGAAGTATTTGATGTGTATCAAATGATAAATAATTGATTATTTCACATTAAACATTCATTAATTAATTACAATAAAATTATATGTAAGAAAAAACTTTTGAAAAATGAAGAGGTTTATGTGAAAATTAAGTTGTTTATGTGAAAGTGCAGGAATACAATAGTTGCTTAAACCCTTTTTTAAGATATGCTTTAATTTATAATGCTATACAAATAAAAGAAACCAAAGTTCCTAAAATGCAACAAATATATTGATAATAATAATGTACTAAATATTTATCTTTTCTCAGCTGGCAGCATTTACTGCATTTCTATTTTAATCTTGCACTTGTATAGGTGTGAGTCAAGCATTTTATTATTATTTAGTTTAACAAGTAATGATGAAATAGTTCTTTAAAAGTCATACTAAATTGTTTAACTTAATCGACTTTTAGATTCCATGTTATTTAATATTAAAAAGTACTTATTAGAAATAATACTTTTCCAATAAGAAAGTTTATTTTAATAATTAGAAATCTTGCATAAAAATTTAACTATTAAAACTGTAAGACTCATTAATTGTATACTTAAAATTAAAATCAAGCTAAGACATATAGTTATGAAAGAAGAAATTAAATCATCAAGTTTACAGGTACGAAAAGCAAGAACTGGTCTTTTAATTTTACAGACACATATTTTTATTTTTATGTTGCGACAAGTTGCGGATTTTAAATGGCGAGAGTTGATTGATGGCGTAAAGAAAAAGTGATTAATTGAATTACTTTAGAAGTTAGGATATTATTGACATGCTTGACACACAATTAAAATTCTATCCGTTAATATTTATAGTCAGCGCAGTAAAGTGTCGCTAAAAGTACTTTTCTCTATTCTGTATACCACCTTAAATTATAAAAACAAAGTAGAAGAAAGTTACGGAACTTAATTGATAAACTTCAGAGAAAAATTAAAGAATATTATTCTTTAAGAAAGTTTACTCAATTGTGAGTAAGCACAGATGTAATTTGGAGCATTTTTGCAAAATCATAAAACGCTTACATAATTCATTTTCTCTTACAGCGCCAAAAGGAGGATTTAGATTGAAATTTAAAATCTGCAAACTTTTAAGATTTTAAAATGTTAAAGAGAAAAAAAGAAGCGACACGTCTTTTCCCATTTATGCTTATTTAATAGCGCAGTAGAAACTATATTTCAAGAAAAATTGTGTCAGACGATATTTGGGTTCAAACCCTGTAATTGTCAAGATCAATCGTCTGTAAGGCCCGCAGAGTAAAATGTTCAAATAATAGTGAAAAATGCACGTGACTGGTGCTTATAAAATGTTGCAGGTCGAGAAGACTTCTTAAAAACACAGACTTTTATTTCTTGCGACAAACAAACATTTAATACATTATAACATATCACACCGACACAGACTACGAACACAAGTTAAAAAAAAGGAATCTGAATCTACGTCTAAGCATGCACGCACGAGTGCTTCCGCTCTTAGATAGAGTGAAAAAACATTTGCATAAAACCTTCAAATAACATCTTGCATAAATAATTGGGAGCATCATTTTATTTCATGTGATAAATCGTTGCGAAGGGGTTGGAATCATCAACAGTTTGTGTACACTCATTCGGATGGAAAGAAAAACCCAATATGAAATGAGCATCCTATTTCTGCTAACATCTGCCCCCCTTTCTTTTCATCCTCATGCGTGTCCACACAGTTACTAAAAAATAAACTATCCTTTGGGAAAAACAAGTACTTTGCCTCCTAAGGCATTCATTAATCAACATATTTAATACCAAAAGAATGAATTTCTTTGAATAACTGCTTAAAGATCAAACATTTCCTATCAATTTAAAGAACTGTGAAATAACAAATGTACATCATGTTTTGAGTTACAGAAATAAACCTTACACGAATACATTACAAATTACATTTCTTATGTCTTAAAAAAATATAATATTCATATAACACACACTGGAAATACATTTACATTAATTTGCAGTTACATAAAAAATTATTACATAACATTTTTTTTTATAATTTTACATGCAATGTACATTTAACAATTAACAAAAAGACACTTTTTTTACAACATAAATTTACTTTTACACTAAAATCGTATTTAAAAAAACATTTTAGTTCAACTTGAACCATTTCACATGATCTTGTTCAAACGAAAGTAACAAACTTTTGAACTTCAATTCTTATGAAGAAATGTCCATATTACATATTAGTGAATCTTTGATCTTTGAATTTTTGTAATTCAATTTTAGTTAGGGGCTTCGTGAAAACATCGGCTAGATTGAATTTACTTTGTACATACTTTAAATCAAATATCTTTTGATATACCAGATCTCTCACGAAAAATAATTTCACGTCTATATGCTTTGTTCTGTGATTTTCGATAGGAGATTTTACAAATTCAATACTGGTTTGATTATCAACCATTAATACATTATCTGCTATATCCTGTGTGATAAGCTTTGATTCTTTATATTCAATTAGAATTCTACTAATCCAGACTAATTCCTTAGCTGCCTCTGTTAAAGCCAGAAATTCTGCCTCCATTGTGGATAGTGCAATCGCTTTTTGCTTAAAACTCCCCCATTCGATCGGGACATTACTTAAAAAAAATTATCTACCCACCCATGGAGGTGCGATCATCTTTATTGTTCGCGTAGTCAGCGTCTGAATACGGTATTGTTACAAACCTGCAATTCGGCTTCCCAGCATAGTTTGTTCCATCATCAGAAACACTGTTTTAAAGTCATCGGTTGGACGGAGTCCGGGTGTCACGTCGGAGGTCCCAGAGCTTGGCGACCATTTGGCGACTTGGTGACGAATTTGACGACTTTGGCGCCAAAATAGATTATACCCGAAACATCGAGAATTTTCCCGATCCGTCCAGTAGGAACCGAGATACGCCTCGAACGTACCTGATTAGTTGAGAGGCTTCTAGCCCCGCCTCCTGAGACCTATAAAAGGGTCTGCAGCTGCCAGACAGAGTCAGTCAGAGTAGTCGCATTAGTAGTCGGAATCGACGGTGAAGAACTGGTCTTCCAGGGATTAGCAGAGCAGCGACGGAGTCAAGCTAGTGCTGAACTAAGCTGTACGCTACTGTCTGCAGTAGATTCTTGTTGTATGCTGTTGTATGCTGCACGTCTCGGCTGAAGATAATCGTCTTCTATGCTGTATATAGGTGTCGTTTTTGTGCTGTCTGTGTCTTCGTGTAAATAAACGTCGTTGTTTCTTTTTCTACTGCCGCCTGCTGATTGAGCGTTCTCTACACCACATAACTTCCACTATCCAAACGAACCTCGGGAAATTTTCGTAACACTATCAATTTCAGTTCTTTAAGGTTTGAAATATTCAATTTAAGTGATTGTGTATACTTTATATAACCTAACAATTTTAAAAATCCCGGCCAATGAGCCATGCCTGGTTCTTGCTGGTATTGTGAAAATATGTTTGTAGCATAGGCTATGTCCGGCCTAGTTCTGCTTCTTAAAAATGTGAGACATCCTATTAAATTTCTATATGGAATTTTTTCCATCTCTGCCATTTCAACTTGCGATTGTGGGCATTGTTTCTGACTATATACATTTCCTTTCGCTATGGGAAGTGAAGTTATTGGGTAATGGAATTCTTCATATTTTTTGCACATTCTTTCAATGTAATCAATGTGCTATGAAGATTCCACCATTATTTTGAACAAAATTTACTCCTAGTAATCTTTTCGTTTTCTCTAGAATCTTCAAATTAAAATGTCTTTTTAATAGTTTAGCAGTTTCATTTGCATCTGTTTCACTTCTACCAAAAATCACAATGTCATCTATATACAGTAGAAGTACAACGTTTTTACCAAATTTGTAGGCGCAGTTACACTACGAAAATTTTTCAAAACCTAACTCTTTTAATTTACTATTAATTTACTATTACTATTTACTATTACTAAGAACCACTCCCTTCCAGATTGATGTAAACCATATATTGCCCTATTCAGCTTACATACATGGTTTTCACCTGTTTCAAAACCTAGAGGTTGTTTCATTAGGATATACTGTTTTAATGGGGCATACAAATATGCACAGTGGACATCGCATTGCAGATTAAACCCTTTGTTATAACCAACTAACAGTGCAAAAAAATAAAAAATAAAATCGAATGATACTAAAATTAATGACAAGACTGAAAACCTCGTCATAGGTTTCACCCCTTTTTTGACGATACTTTGTGCTACTCGCCTTGTATCTTTCTATTTTCCCTTGAGCGTTTCTTTTTATGTTAAAAACCCATCTGGAACCTAGAATTTTAGCATTATCGGGTTTAGGTATTAAATCCCATACCTTTCTTTCCTTCATTATTTCTAGTTCCTTCTGCATTGCATTCATCCATTCCCTTCTTTGAGGTGTTTTTACGGCATGTAGATAACATGATGGAATGTTTACCCCATCCTCTGGTCATTCAGAGTCATAATCTGTAGGGGGGGGGGGGGTTGAAGTATCGACATGAAATGCTTGCTTCTGGTGTTTGGTCCCCAATTACAACACCACTAAATTTATTCTCGCGTGAAAAATAAAATAGTTCACTTTGAAATTTAATATTATTTTTCTCGCAGTACTGTTCTATTTCCCCCAGCGATCTCAATCTCGTTTTCATGTTTTCCTCTGTATATTAAATATCATTTGAACCTTTTTCGCGGGGTACCTTCCTTAACCAATTTACTATTCTTTTTACCACCTGAGGTTTCGGTGTCCCGGTGCAGTATCCGTCAGTTTCTAATCCCACCCCCTCTGGGTCTGAATCGAGTTCGGGTAATGTCCCTGGACAGTCCTGATATTCATCTTCAGAATCTGTTTCTATAGTCCTACTTCGGGTAATTCTTAAAGTTGGGGGGTCCAGGTCGCTTTCCTTAAATATTTCAGGTTGAGGTTTTCTTTTTTGGGAAATTTGTTTTCGAACCTAACGTTTATTGTTTCAATTATTTTTCGCTTGTCTGGATTTCAAATATGATACCCTTTCGTTCGAAGTGTATAACCTACTAAAATTCCCGGTTTTGCTCTTGCATTGAATTTCTTCCTTAAGTGTTTTGGGATACCTATGTAGGCTTGGATTCCAAAAGGCTTCGTGTGCTTTGCAGATGGTTGTTTCCCTCCATATAATTCGAAAGGGGTCTTGTTTTGTTTATTATGACATATTCGGTTCCAACTGTAGACAAAATGTAGTAATGCTTCCGACCAAAATCCGGTGTTTAACCCACTATCACGTAATAAAACTTTAATGCCATCCACGGCGGTATAATTAAACCTTTCCGCGTTGCCATTCTGTTCCGGGGTATATACATTTGTAAGTACATGTTTAATCCCGAGATTTTCGCAATACTCCTTGAATTCGTTGTTCACGTATTCTAGACCGTTATCCGAACGAACATTTTTTATTCTACTATCTAAGAATCTATCTGCACGTTTTTGAAATTTAACAAAATGCTTCTGATTTAAATTTTAAAGGAAAACAGAATATTTTTCGTGAGAAATCCTCAATTATAGTCATAAAATATCTATGTCCGTGGATAGATGTAGTCGGCAATGGACCACACAAATCAGTGTGTACCAATTCAAGGGGTTTTCTGGTAAAAATTCTGTTAATGGGTTTAAAGCTAACGCGTTTAAATTTGGTTTATTTATATGACCTACAATCACGAACTGAGCCTTTAAGTTCAGGTAAACCATACACACATTTCATTTTACTTGTTCTTACTATTGCATCCAAATTTATGTGGACAAGTTTTGCGTGCCACTCGGCTAAACTTTCACTGGCAAATTTGACGCTTTCAACTGGTTTCCCATTTTTAGTTTTGATACATGATTTAAGATTAGGTTTTACATTAGAAACATTTAAATTACACATTTCATTCACATTATGTACACTATCACTTTGATACTCATTATCGTCATCACTTAAATTTAAACATTTATCAGGAAATATATAATAAAGTCCATTATACAATTTGGAAGTACATAACTTCCCATTTTTTCTAAAAATGTCTATTTTTCCGTTACTGCCTACAAATGTAGCATCCTTTTGGTCAATACATGGTCCTGAGATTAAATTCCTACGTAACTTAGGTGTATACATTACATCTCTGAGTAATAATTCAACATGACCAAAAATTAATTTTACAGTACCTTTTCCTTTGATGACTGTGGTTTGACCATCCACTGCTCCAGTCAAAATCTGGTTGTTGATGGTGACGAAATCATCCAGGAACATCTCCCTTGAGTTGCAAAAATGAGAGGTCGCCGCTGTATCAATAATCCAAGGTTGTTGTTGCATCTCAGTTGTTAACACCTCAATTAACAAACTCTCCCCACTTCGGGACCTTGAAGCAGTATTACATCTCTCTTTCTTTCGCCTTTCTGTCCTGGGTTGTGTCTCCGTGTTCCTTCTTTCTCAAAGGGCAGTCTCTTTTAAAATGTCCTTTTCTATTGCAATGGAAACACACGAGATTGTCCTTGTATCGTTGCTATCTTGTGGTTGTCGCGTATGTAGCAGTTGGCCGGCCAGCTTTCCTTTGATGAAGTCTTCCTTCCTCCCGAACCAATTCATCCAATACTTTAAAAAACATTTAAAGTTTTTTTCCTCCCAGCGGTAGATGTTTTGTATCACATTATCGATTTCATCAGGCAGAAAACGCAAGATTTGAAAACATCTATCTTGTTCGTCTATGGGGTGTCCACATTCCTGAAGTTTTCTGCAATCCTTTCAAGTTTGCTTCCATAGATGGCTATTTTTTCATGTGGTTCCGGGCGAAGATTATAAAATTCATTTTAAGTACCATCGTCCTGGCTCTTGAATCGGGCTGGAAGTAGTCTCTTCATTTTTTCCATGCTAGTACTGGTTCTTCTACATTTTCTATTATCGGGCGTAGACCGTTGCTGACGTTCATAAAAATCGTAGTGAAAGCCTTATTTCGCTTTATTTTAAAGCAATTAACCAAATTTACATCCTTTATTTTTTTACATCTTTTATTTTACATCAACCTTCTTTTCCGTAACTATCTCCCACAAGTTCCGTTCAAGAAGTATAACTTTAATTTCTTTGCTCCACTGCGGGAAATTCGAATCGTCTAAAGGTCGTATCCTAAAGTTGATCTCCCCGGCGTCATTAGTATCCGTTATGTCTAAATTTTTCTGCACGGGAAAACTTCTGGCAAAAAGTCCGGTCTTTCGTCAAATAAGCTTCTTCGACTTCTATAATCCAGCGTTTAGTCACGTACTGCAATTCGTTGGTCCTGAGCCCATAACCTTAGTGCTCAGACGATATTTGGGTTCAAACCCTGAAATTGTCAAGATCAATCGTCTTAAAGCCCGCAGAGTAAAATGTTCACATAATAGCAGTGAAAAATGCATGTGACTGGTGCTTATAAAATGTTGCAGGTCGAGAAGACTTCTTAAAAACACAGACTTTTATTTCTTGCGACAAACAAACATTTAATACATTATAACATATCACACCGACACAGACTACGAACACAAGTTAAAAAAAAGGAATCTGAATCTACGTCTAAGCATGCACGCATGAGTGCTTCCGCTCTTAGATAGAGTGAAAAAACATTTGCATAACATTTGCATAAAACCGTCAAATAACATCTTGCATAAATAATTGGGAGCATCATTTCATTTCATGTGATAAATCGTTGCGAAGGGGTTCGAATTATCAACAGTCGGATGGAAAGAAAAACCCAATATGAAACGAGCATCCTATTTCTGCTAACAAATTGCATAAAATCATCAAGTTTTTAGGTTTGATATTATTATTTCATCATATTTCCTTATTTGATATTATTATTTCAGTGTTTGATATTCATAAAAATATCAGGTGGGATATTAACCTTTTTGGTACCAATTGGATCGCTGAGAATACCAGTTGCGTTGTATTCCAATTAAATCTTTCATTTAATAAGATGGTAATGTTTCCTTAAATACTTTTTATCATCTAATTATGATAGATATTACAGCCGAGCTATTTCAATAACCTTGCTCTTGTTCTATTTATTGAGTGGATGAAATTTCGAAAGGAAATTAATAAGTACTTATGGAATCCGTGGCACAATCATTAAAACACATGCAATTAGGAATATTAAAATATATTCCTAATTGCATGCCATCTTTTGATGCACTGTAATTTTTATTTGCTATAATTACATAAACTTTGCAAATAATAAACAAAATCTTCCTTTAATTTTCAGCAAAACAAGCAGAATACACGCTTACACATTTGATGAAATCGGATTATATATTTGTTAAAGCTAATTAATATTTTAATATCAAGTAAACAATAAATATAGTCATAAAATTGAAAAAAAAAATTAAAATCAATTGATTCAGAAAAAAATGAATGAAAAATTATTTAGTACAAACGAAAAAATAATTTTTTTGAATGTTAAAATATGAAAGCGGTGTAAGAATAATTTTTTCTATAAACTAAATTGTGATTTCTAAATTTTTCTTTTAGAATTAAGCATTTCTAATATTTTAATATCTGATAAATATTTGTAATGGTGAGGATTCTTTGATTTAAATTATTAAATCTTTAATTTAAAATTATAACTGTTTAATTTTTTGTTTTAAACATATCAAAATTATTGTCTTTACATGTAAAGCTTCCAGGAATTTTAATTTGAACATTGTATAAAATTTTGGTAAGTCTTAAACGCAAATTATAATGGATCTCATTAAAATTTTGAATAATTACATTTGGAATAATAATAATAATTTTATAATTTCTAACAAGTTTCATGAAAGTAATTGAAAACAAATTCATGAAAACCATTATTAGGATTAATTACAAATCGATCAGTCAGGGCACTGATAATAAATTTAAACTTATAGTGAAGCGAAGAAACACTCAACTCATATTTTGTACAAAAATTTATAAAAGCTAGAGATTTCATAAACACATTTTCATAATGTTGGTGTCCATATTACAGAAACTTATTTTACATTTCAGTTATAACAACGGATCAAACCCACTTAGTCGAATCCTGATTGAGGAACATTCTGGATTTAGTCCTATCGAAGTTCTTCAAGCTTTATTTATCTATCATTCTGTATTTTTGATCCCCATAAACCCATTCTAAACAATCTAAGCCCATTTTGGAGCAAACACTTTGGCTTTTTAAAATCAAAAAGACGTTAAATCACATTGAAAGAGAAAATAGCCACTTTTAAAATTTTATTTTTCAAAATAGTATAAGGAAATATAAATTTGGTCACTGATTTTTTTCCGTACCAGCATTGGAATAAGTATTAAAAGTTCAATAAAATTAACTAGTTGATATTTTAAGAAGTAGATTCCAAAGTTTGCTTAGGCAAACGACATCAGTTGAAAGATTTTTCTGCTCTAATTACTTACTTACAGAAAAATTAAACTTTCGAAGGAAACTGAGTTTGAATATAACATATACAAATCAAGATGATGGCAGAATTCAAACAAAACTTGATATGCCAACAAGAAGTCCTATCTTTAATATCACAATTAAAATAGACATCTCAGGCGTATTTAATATCTTTTTATGTCTACCATAGGGAGTTCAATTTTGTAATATAAATAGCAAAAAAAAAAAAAAAGAGATATACAAATACTAGGGACTTCATTTATTTAAATATTTGTTGAAAGAAGCTATAAGACATCATATACTGTCACTTATCATTGCTATTAATTACAACTTTTCATGAAAATCCCAGATTGCTCTGATAAATCTTGTTATTCATATTTCATATAGGATCTACTGAAACTTCATCGAAATACATTCCCTTTAAACTTCATAAAGTTTTGCAAGTATTCTGAAATTAGTTATAGTACCATTTGAATGAAGTTTCGTAAATTATGCAATCATTTTTTGATGTACCAAGTTATAATAGCATTTATTTTTCATAATTCCAAAAGTTCTATTCAGTTAATGTTTTGATCATTTTCTCTTATAGGTTATATGGCATAGTTTATATTATATAATTTATATAGCATAGGTTAAATACATTTATAGAGTACAAACATGTGGCAGACCACTCTCTTTGGTTAATGATAAAACAAGCCATCAAACTTTTCCGAATTTTTAAATATTAAAATTACTTGAAAAAACGATGAGACGAGCTGAAATTAGTTTCTTAAATTTTAAGTGAGGTCATTTTCTGAATTTATAGTTAACAAATATTTTAAACAATATTTTTGTTTTTAGTTCATATTTTTAATAAATTTGTTGTTTTCCATGTTTGTATCGATAAAATTTTTGAATCGATATCGATATTCATATTATAATTGAATCGATATTTACTAGAGTATTAAAATTTCCTGCACGCGTATGCTTTTGAAAAATTGATACTTTTTTTCATTATTTTTTTCGAATATAAATTCAAATGAATAAATATAATTTATTGAACAGTTTCTTCAAAAGTGTTTTTACCTGTAGCAAAATTAATAATTTCAAGGCCCCATAATATTTATATTAATGAAATATCATTTAAAAATATAAAAATATTTTTGATTAATCCAAATTAAACTAATTTGTAAATTTTAGCATGCAAATAAATGTAAGTTTTTAAAAATGTTTTAAGTTAAATATTCTGTATTCAGTCATTTTCTACATTATATACCTTATTAGGAAGCACTAGATGGGAAGATAAGAGATACTCTTTCGCTTCTTTAACTCTTCATTGCCAATAATCAGTAAAACTCATATTTCTTGAGAGAAGAAATAATGTAGCATAAGAAATATCATGAAAATTAAAAAAAATGTTTTGGGATAAATAGATCTCTGTAAAACAGAACATCAAAATATCAGGAACTCTAAGATGATATTTTAAAAAGAAAATATACTTATGTTTCCATGAATAAGAAAAGGATTTTTGATACAAAAAAACTGCAAGGTTTTGATAAGATAAAATTTAGATATACCTACTAGAATTAGATTTAAACTAAAACTTGGAAAAAAATGCAAAGAGGGCTGTTGTAAAAATAATTTTATGATTATAAATACTATCAAAATATATTTTTGCATCGTAAAAAATATATTGGAAAAAATGATTTTTATTTCTATTGTAGAATTTTTATAATGCGATACGTGTCACTAGGATATTATTTTATTCATAATATAGACATTTGGGATATTACCAATTTGTTTTTATTTCACAAATTTAGATAATTTTTTTAAAAAATTAAATAATTTTCCTAAATAATAAGCAGATATTCAAAACACATATATTTTTCTTCTTAAAAATAGGACATGCTTTCTAGGATTTATATTATTATAATATTAACTTATAAATAGAAGTTAATATTTCAGTAACTATGAACATTTAATGAAAGCAGACACATTTTTTGAATACCGATGCATGAAAAATGTTTATGAGACAGAAAATTTATTTTAATAGAAAACTTTTAACGTGAATTCCTTTTTGAATACAATAGCTTCCATTTTCAAACTATTGTATCAACAGATAAGGCACTATATAAGAGTAAACATAGAGAGATTTGAAAATATGTTCTTGAAAAAATTTAAGAAATTTAAAAACTTCCATTTCCAAGTGAAGGAATCTCTCGAAATGTAAACAGAATTCTCCAGGAACTGTTTAGATAAACAAAGTACTTTACCTTGTTTTTAAAATGACAGTTTGTGAGCACAAACAAATCTTCGAGCAACACGAAAATATTTTCATTTAATACAAGCATTAATAATAGCAACTATTTTATAGACTAATGTAATGTAAAAAATATAATTGATAGTATAGAAATCCGATGAATTTTGATTGGCACGCAATTTGAATTAAGAGATGAAACATTTCCAATGAGAAAAATAAAAATTTCTCTTCCGATTAGGAAGAAAGGAAGAAAAAAAAATTAGATCGAGACATGAAGTAAATGATACTGTTTCTTAGGTTCAAACAATGACATTTAACAAAGAACTTGTCAAATTTCTTATGATTCTCTAAAATTCTAATTCTGAACAAAAAAGTACTTAAAATAAAACGCATACATATCAGGAGCCAACAAAGAGGTTAAATTACAGAAAAGCATCGTTATTGCATTTATTATTCTAACGCCATTTTATCACAATCCTGGTTCATTAATAATTATTATGATGTTAAAATACGATACAAGGAGTGAAAATTTCGATTATATGTTTTTTCACTTTATTGTATACGTAGCATAGAGAAAGTATAGATATCGTCAAAACTTTTGAAGATAAGATTTTGACGAATCTCCACATTACAGACCTCTCCCAGTTCGAAAAACACATATTTATAAAGTGAACGTTAATCTGTGTCAAAGAAAACTCAAAAACGCTTTGAGCTAGACAGCTTAAATTTGGAATACGGTCTTTACACCAAATTTGTAGATTTATATCAAAATTTGAACAAAATCTGTTCAAGTCCGGCTGTCCTAATATACGTCAACAAGATAATTACAAAACGAGAAGAACTAGATAGATAAAATTCACTACACAGATTTATTATCTATAGTGTAGACACATGTCAAATTTTAAACCAAATCCCTTTACGAGCTAAGTATCAGTGTCTGTCAATCTGTGTTTCCGGAAACATATAAACACGATAATTTAAAAACGCAATGACTTAAATATATCAAATTGAGTATGGGATTCTGCGATTACAAGTGCAGTTTTGTGTCAAGTTTTTGTTTTAATCGATTAAGAAAATATTTTCTATAATAAAAATTCTATTTTTTGATACTATTAACACAAGTTAGGGATTAATCGCCAAAAGTCTTATCAAGTATGAGATAATAGAATGAGTACAAATGTTAAATTTATGCCAAAAGTTAGTATTACTTAATTATTACACGCCAATGCCGTATAAGATATTCTCCGGCATGAAAAGTTTATTAGAGAGTTTATGCGAGAATGTCTTAAGCAGACTATTCCCACTTTTTTTAAAATTTCATACAGTATGCGAATTATGATACTGATATTAATACCATTAATATTATTATCAAATAATGAATTACATGAAGACAAATGATCAGGTTACAATTTTATAAAGAAAATATAGAGAAGAAAAATGTGAATAAATCTTTCCATATTTTTTATAAGACGTAATAAAATGATTGCAAATTGAACTTAGATTGTTCATGAAGATACTCGTGAAAAAATATTCAAAAGAATTAAATTGATTCATAATGCTATACAGAATATCCAGACCATCAGCATGTCAGACGATTATTAAAATGTTTTCAAATAAAATACATACAATTTATCTGCTCATAAATTGTATAAAATAAGAAATATATAAATAATTCCCTAGATATTTCATAAAAAATTGAATTATTGATTTAAAAATAATTAATTTTGAAATGTAATTGCTGTTTTCCTTATCACGTTGTAATATATTGTTAATAGTTAAAAAAACTGTAAAACTATGACTTTCAAATATTTCAAATATCAAATGAATTTTGATTCATTAGTAAAGTTAAATTTCCGAAAATCAAAATTGTTTGTTCAAATTTTGTTTTTGAAAACAAACAAAATACTACATTAACATTAAAAATTTCAAGGAACAAACTTTGAATATCAAAATATTGAAAATATTCACTTACGGTTTCTTTTCTTGGTATTAAATCAACTTGAAATTTGATGCTGAAAACTAAGATATATCTTGGATTTGAGTTTAAAGTTCGCATATGTGTGATCTTCTTACCTGGTAAAATGTACATATATATATGATCAAATGTAATATTGTGGTTTCTTTCTTTTAGCGATTTTCAGACAATTTTATTTAGAGAAAAACATAAAAAGCATATAAGAAAAATAACTCAACATACAATAAATGAATGAAAGTATACCAAATCATGTTAATAAATTCTATATTTCAATCCAAACAAGTGTCTTTCCTACAAGACAAGAGTATTTTTCAGTTAAAAACTTCTTGATTTCCTAACTTCTTCCGGCTTGAACAGGAAAGTGGTAAAAAACAAATTTCCTTTCACCTATAATCTTCACGCTGTGTTTTTTTTTTAAATGCTGACCCTTTCAATTTCATCCCTTCCGATTATTTCTCGCTTTTTGTGGTTGATAGAATCTTTTGTGTTCCCATAAAACGAGAGAGATAAAAATAGGAAAGAAAAATATGAAATACTTGTCGAATTGAACTGAATCTGCCGTTGTCAGTTTCTGATCGATTCGATGCCCGAATTCTTTTGAGTGAAAGCGGACCAAGTCATTCAGCTGATCAGAAGATTTTGGCTACCGATTTGATTCGAATAAGATTGCCTGACTCTGTCCTTTATTTATCGGTTTCCATTTGGATGACAAAATTATTCAGCCGCATCGCCAATATCAATCGCCAAGTTTTGCGTATTGGCATATCTCAGCAGATGTCATTTTTTTAATGCAATGAGATTCCTAACAATACAATTTGGCATGTGGTTCGATCTGAAACTGTCTAGACTGCTACAAGAAACAAATTTCCTGCAGCATTTGGGTACGATTATTTAATGGATTAGGTTTTTTTTGTGGAAAAAGTTCCTTTTATTCAATTAATATTGAAAAAAAAATAAGCATGAAAATATGTCTGAAGTTTTAATTTCGATGCAGTATTCGACTGAAGTAATGAAAATGAATTTTTACAACTGATTTTTGTTTGAAAACTGTTTTGTTTGTCTTTATTCAATCGCTTATTTCAATTTTCATCTCTGAATTGCTCAATTAGTAATTTTCATAATCATTCAATAATATCCGTTATTTTATTATATGAATTTAGATTTTTCAATTGTAGAACCAAACTAAAGATTAAAAAAATGATATAAAATATTATAAATTATTAAAATAGTGCGTTATATAATCAGAATAAGTATTTATTATCATTATTATTTCTAATAATAATAAACATTTTAACAAGACAATTTAAAATTAAAACACAAATCTATTTTTCAAATAAAAAATAACCAACAAATACATAAAAAATCATTAAAAATTTTGTACAGCTTTTCATTAAAAAAATCCAAAGTTATTGATTTACATTCATATTCTACTACTACTACTTTCCAAAGTCCATAAATTGTGGTGAGATTGAGCTTAGAAAGAGATCTTTACAACAGATCAAAGGCTCAATATTCCATAGGTGACATGTCAAGGGACTTTCCATATGTTGAAAAGGTATATATACAATATCTGTAATTGGCTTCATTTAAAAAAAAAAAATACTAACTTGTACTTTTCGAACCTTGTGTTTTGACGAAATTTCACACTTTGCTTGTGATTAGAATAAAGAAATGGATTTTCTTCTTTAAATATCAGATGTAAAATATTTTCTTCATAGTTATGATTGGTTGGTGTCAGTATTTTTTTTATTCTTATTTCAAATTTACCTTCGTAAGAAAAGCCTGAGACAATTACAAATTCACTAATGAGCCTTTATTTGTATTGACACAAACAGATTTGTACATTTTCTCCTTGTTTCTGTTAGTAAATATATGTAATCATATTAATGGAAACAAATGTGAATGAAAGTGCCATTTTTGAATGTGTTTCATAAGCACTAAAGTATAATACAGATACCAGATTTTTCTATAAATAGCAATGGCAATATTTTGGCAGTATGTGTTAGCTTTATTAAAGTTTTGTAATTCTTAGATTTTTTTCAAAAGCGTAAAATATAGGATCTCTCAGATTTTCAAACAGGCCAAATAGTACGAGCTCGTCTAGCTGGAGCAAGTATGACCGAAATATCCCAAATTTTAGGAGTTTCTAGAAGTAAGGTATATATAGTCATGACAGCATACACACAGCGCGAAAAGACAAACTCAACAATTTTGAGCGGAAAGAGAAGCTCAGTGAAAGAGACAGACGGGTATTGACCCGGATTGTCATGTCTAAAAAGCGAACAATTGCAGCAAAAGTGACCGTAGAGCTCAATACTCATCCGGATTCTCCTGTGTCAGAGATTACAGTTAGAAGGTATCTTCAAAAACAGAACCTTTATGGCAAAACAGCAATTCCCAAGCCACTTGTCACATATGATAATGGTAAACGTCATCTGCAGTGATGTCACGCTCACATAATCTCGTCAATTGATAAGTGGAAGATGGTCTGAAAAATCGTGTTACACACTTTTCCCTACAACAGTACGGAGGCACATTTGTGGGACAACTGCATAAGTGTATGATCGTAATTGTCCCCTTCCAACTGTTAAGCATGGAGGTGGATCTGTTATGATATGGGCAGCCATGTCGTGGTTTTCTGCTGGATCAATCGTAGTCCTGAAAAGGAAGATCACTGGGGAGAAGTATAAAGAAATTTTAGTTCACCAGGTTCATCCTATGATGCAAATTTCCTTCAAGAGATGGAATTTTCTAGGATGATGATGCACCTATCCATGCAGTGAGACTTGTCCAATCACGGTTTGTTGAACACGAGGATGAAGTTAATCATCTGCCTTAACCTTCACAGTCACCCAACCTCATATAATTGAAACGTTATGATCTATATTAGAGCGCTGAATACGGAATCGATATCCTCCACCGGCATCTCTCCCAGAACTTTGACAATATCTCAAAGAAGCATGGTACAATATTCCTCTAAACCCTATTTAGCATTTGCATGAATCGATTCCTATTCAAATTCAAGCTGTATTACCTACCAAGAGCTGTCTTATACAATACTAATAAAGGATTCTTTATAAATCTAAGGTTTTTCCATTGTTTCGATAACCATATGTAGATCGATTTTTGTTCCAAATATTTAAGTAAACCCCATGTTTCTTTAAGAGTCACATTATATTTCCATTTATTTCCTGTTAAGAAGTTTTCATACAGGATTCTATAAACAATCGTTGAATCACATGCCTTGGCAAAATCTGCTACGTTAAATTTTTTAACTATTTAAGCTGTAAATCTTGATTTATTATTTTATTTATTTTTGCTACAGATGTATTTGAAGATTTTGTAATTGATTTCTACAGCCGTGGAATTTCTCCAGGTTGTAGAAGTTCCACGGATGTAGGATGTTTTCAATGATTTTACTTTAGAAATATTTTAAACAATATGGATCTATTTTCGGGTATTTGTTTGATATAGAAGAAATGATTGATGATTTTTACCTTTTGAATTTGCAATGCAATATTTCGCTTTTAGAAATTTTAACACAAGGAATTCATAACGTTTTTTATTATAAAATAGGAAAAGCTATTTTCAGAAAGTACAAAAACATATTTTTAAATCAGCAAACTTGTTTTTAGGTAACAAATTGTGAAAAAAATAAATTAAAAAGATAGCAGATGATACTTTTCAAATAATACGTTATTGCTAGAAATTTTCTTTCTAAGCATTTGC
Source organism: Argiope aurantia (assembly GCA_026543865.1). Lineage (NCBI taxonomy): Eukaryota > Metazoa > Arthropoda > Arachnida > Araneae > Araneidae > Argiope > Argiope aurantia. The sequence goes on along the minus strand of JAPMOR010090771.1, from coordinate 56,180 downwards.
TTATTGCCGAAATTAAAACTTCTCGTTAAAACCTAAAATAATTATATTTGGAATTGTGATTATTAGTAACACCTAATTATTTGTAACATTCTAACTTAATTTTCATGAAAACATTGAAAAACAAATACATAAAGCTTTTATCAAGATTGATTGTAAAGCAACCGAATATGGTATAGATATAAAATTTACACTAACAGAGAAACAAAAAAGTGTCAGCCCATATTTCACAGAAGATTTTATGATCACTACAGATTTCATAGATGCATTTTTTATAATTTTTAAATACAAATAATTTTTTTTAATATTTAAGTATAACAGTGGACCAAAAACAAGCAATCAAATTCATGATTGAGGGGTGCTTGGAGTTTAGTCCTATCAAAAATTTGCCTACGAATTACCATCAACTTTGTGGAAAAATCCTCTTGCATTTTTGTGGTGTCGAATTATGGAGTATGATTCTGGCTACATCCTCGTTATATGTTTATATTCTGCAGTTTCAAAATCCATTACTAACTAGCATTAGCGTGTTTTCAAATGAACTGTTTATGCAGAGAAGCAAATATAATCTGAACGACCTTGCATAATCTTGCCGTGGTAACTATATTTGAGCATCCCCTCACCTTGGTAATCGAGAAATAAAAGACTGTAGTTGTAACAGCATGAAGTCTTAATTCTCATCATTAGCCAAGGAACAACCTCCCCAGAAGAAGGAGGATACGTCTGTCATGGAAATAAAGGCGATTAAACCTCCCAGCTTTAATAGACTTATCATGAAGATAAAACTAATCAGCATACCGGAAGCTTCTCATCCCTATATCTGAGGTACAACAAGGTCAAGGGATGTTGCCAGGTAATCTATAAGTATTTTTAATCTTGTGTTGTTTTTAATAGAATTTAAACTATCCCCAAAGAAGAAAAATCAAATAAGTTGCAAAAATCGCAATTTATTTCTAACTTTTAATCTTATCTAAAAATTTATGAACGACTTGAAGAAAATTAATGGAAAATGTTTTAATACTTTGAAATAAACACAATATCTGTTTATTCTTATAATTCAGACTTACTGAATGAATGCAGACTTTTTTAATGCAAATACCGTTATGAACAAAGTGAGAGAAGTAAAAGGCCAATATTTATTTTCTTATAAAGTGCTAAAATATTTGTTGTATTAATTTTTTTTTATCGTTTCATTTTCTACAGATATTCCATATCTATTCTCCTTAATAATATTTATATTTAAAATTAGGAATTAATTCTGTTACACTTATGATACGATTATTACTAATAGCTAAAGTTGCGATACTGTTTGCATTACATCTTGGGCAATTGAATTTCAATAGCAATAAATTGTAAACGAAAATTTTGAAAAGAAAACCCCTTATATTAAAAAGTAATTCTGCATATTACATATTATATTATAAATACTATACTTTTAATGACCTTAACTGCAGGAAAAATAATTTGTGTTTTCAAAGGCTTCACTGAATATCTTCTTAAAAAGTTAATGTGTGTATATACCTTCTTAAGCTATAATGAAGAAGGTAATTACTTGAGTTAATTGTATAAAACAACGTGACTTTTTTTTACTACAGCGTTATATGGTTCAGAAGATTTAGAGAAAAAAATACATGAAATGAGATTAAGTGAACTTATATAAAATTTTTATGTTTTGGAAGTTACAAAAACTAAACAATGCTGAAAAATAAAAAAAGAAAAAGAAGTGAAAAAAAAACGAATAAAGATTCAGATCGTAACTCTATTATAATTTTTTTCTGTAATAATGATTAGAGACAAAAATTATTAGAATAATAAAATCTAAATAATGTGTAAAAGTTGTTGAAACAAAACAAAAAGTGACAAATGAAACATTTGCCATAAAAATAGTTATTAAAGCTCCAGTAAATATAGGTTTCAAGCAATAGAATGAAATGACATTTATTCTTAAATTAATCTGACAATAAATATAATCTAAAAGAAAGGTTTTAAACTCTTGTTTTTATGATAATAATAAAAGGAAGCATTTTTTATTCTTATATCGTTAGGGCAAGATTAAAATGTAGAGTTACACAGCTTTGACAGATATAATTTTAGTAAATTGAACTTTTAATCCCATTTATAATGTATTTTGTTTTTTTATGAATCTTCTGGAAGTTTCTTGCACTTGGGATTAATTTACCTCTTTGTATCAATTTCATATGCTTAAGATTTTGAGTTTTTGGTTAATTTTTTTTGCTTTTATTATTTGGTTCTTGCTTTTATTATTTTTCATTTATACTTTGTTATCATAAATATTGAAAATCTGTATCTTTTTTTCTTAAATTCACCTTCAGGGCCTCCTTTTTTTAAGGAACAAAAGAAATGGAAATCATTGGAAAGAAAATGGAAGTAAAACCAATCAGATTAAAATGAAAATCATGATACAAAATGTCAAAATTCAAATTGAGGTTTTTATCGCGGTTCTATAATTATGCAAAATTTCCGAACTTTATAGCAAAACAAAGTTTTAATGAAAAAATAATTTAAATTCTATTTTTACCAACAAGAAGGAAATAAAATAAAAAAAATAAATATTTTTTTTAAATCTATGAAAAATAAGAAAATATTTGGAAATTTTTTAAAGAAATGTTAAAAATTAATATGTGGAAATTAATTATAAAGGAAAAATTTCTAGAAATGTAGATTATCGAGCATATGTCTAAGGTTTAAAAGATCCTATGATTTCCATTAAGACGTGATAATAGACTGAAGAGCTAGAAAAACTGTTACATGCTTGCATATACAAATAATGGTGCTTTGAAACCAATCTGCCTACTACGTTGTGGTCAGCAACCTAATGCCCAGATACCTATATGCCAATAGGTATCTGGCAAAGATATAACATCTGCTCTTGCTGCTACAGTGGCAGGTAATCAAGTGATGTTGAACGAGGTACAAAAATCGACATTCTGGAGATAGAACACAACATCTTAGAGCTAGTGATGAAATTTGAATGTTCTAATTTGACATTTTCCTGAATGTACTGTGAATATCAAGTATCTGTAAAACACCAAATCTCTGACAGTGGTAGGGTCTGTAAAAGACCTTGAAAGAAAGGGACCATTGACGAATGACGAAAATTCTTAAACGAGATAGATGCCATTTCTTCAAATTACCGAGGGATTCAGTGCTGGTTGCGAGGGTTTCAGTGCTTTATCAACAAATATAGGCCTGAGAAGAATTCAACGAATCGTTATCACTTAATAACTAAGTCCATGGATACTTGCGATTGAATTTATAGGATTGAAAATGTGTTTTAGCAATCAATTGTAATCAGCGAGTCATTTTTAAGATAATTCCAAATATTCACGACTTTAAATTTGCAAATTTCAGTAAAACTTACAGTTCTTCATATTTAATAAATTTTCCAATATAAATATTGAATATAAAATCCTTCTCTTCTGAAATTTTAATCCCTGGCATTGATCTAAAACTCTGCTAAACGATGAAAGCCTTAAAAATGTTAAATCATTTTAAATTTTGCTATCCATAAAATTTTGAATCTAAGAATATTCAAACAATATCCATTAAATATATTCAATATTTTTTTAAAAAAAAACATCCCATCTGACAGGGATGAAAAGGTGATAAAAAGGTGAGGAAAAAATTAAATGTCTTTAAAATTGCATGTTTAAAAAAATTATACTAAGTAAAACTAACCTGTGGTTTGATGCTGATTTTTTCCACCTGCTTTTGTTTCAAGCCATGTTATATCAATTTCAGTGCAAAAACATCCAATGTTACAAACAATTGAATTATTCCTCATATTGCTGAAAAGTTTTCTACCAATAAAACAACTGCTTGCCTAAGCATTAACAAATACTTATGTTGACTTGCAAGCTTCCTCAAATGGTGTCTTTTATAACCTAAAATTAAAAATTTTAAAAGTTAAAAAATATTTAAAAATTAAAATAAATAACAATTCTTTCAAAAAAATAGCCTAAAATCTATTTTTTAAAATTAAATTTCCCATAAAAATGCATATGAATTAAAACTGATTCAGGAATTAAAAAAAAATCCCGCACTATGATTATGTTACTTGTGTAAGATCAATTTTTTTCTTACTACAAGAATTTTTCCCATTTGAAAATTCAGCTAAAAGACCCCCATATATAGGACTGTTTATTTTCGATTAAATATATAATTCTTTAAGCTATATTTCTGATAATTTCAGAGAAATTATTAATTAATGTTAAAAGAAATTATAAAGTTCTCGTTCAGTAAATTAATCTTTTATTAATATGTATCTGTATTATGCTTAAACATGTTTAGAAAGCCTCTTATAATTTAATAGTAAATCGTTTATTCGTAATAATATTCCTTTAAGCTTAGAACTTTATTCCCTATCAAATGCATCTTTGAGCAGACAAAAAATCTTCTCCATGTTTATCCAAGCTTCTTGGGAATGTGAATAAATAAAGCAAAATACATTTATATGCGAGGCAAAACTAATTTTTAGAGGGAGCTTTTGGGAAAACTTGTTCCACTTTTCCTCTTTATAAGCAAACTCCTTCATTGCCTAAAGTTTATTTTTCTTTTGTCAAACGTGAGAACACACCACCTATAAGTCGGAGCCATTATAGACGGATCCTCGTCGAAAAATGAGTTATTTTTGTTTTTTAAATATACTTTTTGTGAATATTTCTGTGAAACATTATGGTTTCTTTTCTTTTGTTGAAAAAAAAATAGTTGCGAAATTCTTTATTCTATTCAGATTCTAATGCACATTTATTTTTTCTCTTTTGTTCTATTCTATGGAAATTTTGCAATTTTTTTCTCCAAAATGCTATTCTAAACAGAAAAAAATGAACAATTATCATATTATAGTTTGTGAATTAAAATGTTTCAAAAATAAATTGGAAATATTTTTTGTTGAATTTTATCTTTTTTTCTAGAATTCACTGATGCTTTTTTATTCTTCTTATTTTTTTTCTTTATGATTGTAGTCAAATTAATTGAAAAAAAAATAAGAAATAAAATAATTATATATTCTAAAGAATAAAGGATAAACTTAGAGACAACAATAATTGGGCAAAAAATGAAACATATAAAAAATATTAAAGTAATTAAATCTTTAATAGCAAGCCTTACTTAGAACATTAAAGAAAATAAATATTTCTTTTAATCAAAAATACAATCAGGAGCAAATAACAGAAGTGTTAGATGCCGATGTAAATACTCTAATTATGGTGGTTTATGCATCATTTATAATATATTTTCAGTTTCAAATGAATGTTTAGGTATTGGATTGGAATTTTTAAAACAATCTCATTACTGATTCATTTCCTTGGAATTTTAATTGAAGTACTCTAAGTCCTCAGCAGACTTAAGGCATTCTATGATTTCGAAGTTTTTAATAAAAAGATTATTTTTACTTTTAAAAATCTGTTGATAAAAGCGTATTTTTAAGAAAATACTTTTTTATGTCATTCTATTTTGTCTTCGTAAAATTTCATGGTTTGTAATATAAATGTTATCTAATTTTTTAA
>JAPMOR010090771.1:0-50255 GCA_026543865.1 Argiope aurantia | reverse complement strand
TTCTGAATTTCATGTCTCTCAGATGATTTCTCGTGAAGTTATGGCAAAAAACATACCTGTTGCTTAAGTTTTGCACACCAGTGTATATATATATATATATGAAGTTAGGAACACACATACGAGCAAGTTTCAGAAATTTAGCACATTAATTCATGATTGTAAAGCAGTTAACAAAATATACATTCTTTTTGAATAGAAACTAATCAAGTTAAATAAAGATGTGTTAAAATAATACAGATCATATAACTCTTAATTCTTAATATTGCTTTCCTACAATATTAGTATCATCGTTGAAAGAATATAAATAGATTTTCATAATGGAGGCAGAAGAGAATTTAGGTAAATAATCTGGAACAAAAGCGAAAATTATTTGACGAAAAAAAGGAAGGTTTTAGAAAATAAAAGAATTTTGAAGATTTCTAATCAAAATTCAAGTTTGACGAATCATTTTGAGAATTTTATACTCTGTTAGGAAATCTATTTGAAAGCAAGAGAATTAAAGCAAGTCAGTTGAGTGAATTCCCTCATTCTGGTGTTGATCGCAGAACTCGCTCTATAAATACATCTTCTTAACTTTAAATCAGGTTGCATAAAGCCTATTAAATGTGCTTCTGGTAAATTGTGAAGATGAAAATGTAATTATATTGTCAAAAGTTAAGTACTGTTGATGGAATTCGCTCTGTTTACAAATTCTTCGGGATTTTTGGAGTTATATTCAGAAGAAATTTAAATTAGGATTTCATGAAATATTTATTATATCTTCATCAGTTCTCTGTAAGAAACATTTGAGTATTTCAAGAATGAAGCATATGTTTCTTTTCATCCGAGTGCATTTTATAAATATACCATATTCTTGTTAATTTGACACTTAATTAACAAAAATATCAATTTATAGAATTATATGCTCTTTTAATGCATATAATTCTATAAATTAATGATACAAAATTTTTTAAACATTCCTAATCATTTTTACAGTATATAAGTAAATAAAATTTTGGTGAATTCTGGCATTCATTTGTTAATTAACAATAAATAAATGCATAAATTACTAAATATTTAATTTTTTTCAAAATTCGTAATGTTACAAATTGTTTAAAAGTTTTTTATGGAACCACATCATTTTATTATTGGAAATAAAATTATGTATCTAGAAACTTTTTATGCTAATCAATTTCAAAGGAAAATATCTCTTATTATCAGAAAGCACATTTTTCGAAATATCATTTCGCTGAAAGCACCACACAAAGAGTGACATACAAGGTTCAGTTATCACAGGATCATTGAAATCAAAGAATTCAAACGAAATATAATAAATGTTAAAATCAAAATCAAATTCAGAAATAAGAAAAATTTAACAAATAAAACATTTTTAAAATATTAAAAAAAACGTTTTTAAAAATATTTATCAAGATTTTTTATTCTCTAGAATTTATAATAATCTCGTTTTATGAAAATTATGAATGAAATAAATATATATTCAACTAATAAGAATGCATTTAATACTGTCCAAGAAAAAGTTGAAAAAAAGAAAAGAAAAGAAACGAAAATGAAACGCGAAAACTTAAAATCTTTTTAACATAGAATTTATTTTTGGATGGTCTCATTACAGTAAATTTTTCTGTGATGAAAATCGAATGTGTAAGTATATAAAAAATTCAACTGCAACTGCAACTGTTGCTGCAACACTATCATAATTTTCTACATGATCCCATGACAGATTTCATTTATATGGCTTTCTGTGGTTTTTGAATTCTTAATAAAAAAAACAGATATAATTTCAAAATTAATTTTTCGGCTGTCTCATTTCTAAGAAATTTGGAGATTAGTTTAGGTTTGGAGGTCAATTATTTCCAGATTATAATTTCCAAATAATGCTTTGTAATTTTACCCTTCGATGGAATTTAAAATTTCATAACCGTAAGTGAAGATCTAATATTTGTAAATAGTGATTCTATTTCAATTCAGGCTGAGTAATTAATCTTAAGGAATACGTAGAGGATGAATAGAGATTGAAATTCTCATTAACAAACGATCTTATTTTTATTTGCGTGTGAGTATTCAAAACTCCTTTTCTTTTTAGATGTATAAATACAAAAACGGATGATTTTTTCTAAAAAAGTATGTTGGGAATATTTGGAATAATATTTAAAATTTCAAGAAGAATTTTTATTTAGAATGCACTTTATGAATGAATAAACTGACAGACTTGCTTAAAAATGTTTACTTTATATTTTAGGCATTATTTTTTGGTTCAGTTATATCAGTTGAGGCCTAATATACAAATACTTTAATGATAATTCTGATTAATAATAAAATTTCTAATTAAGTTTAAAATATTAATTCTTAAAGTATAATTATATACTTATTATACAATAGTCATTATAATATACATTAATCTAAACGTTCTTATTTAAAAATAAATGTCATAATTCTAATTATTCTTCCTTGCCTTTTTGTAGTAATAACCTATAACAGGTTTAATACTTTTTATGCCAAATAGCCAAAAGCAGGGAGAACTCAATAGTAACAAACACCCAATAGGGGCAACTTCAGTGACAAGAATCGAAGGTAACTGATTTCATTCAATTTCCTTCGCATATAGGATAACTCAAAATTCCGAAATCCAGGTACTTGATCCCGAGAGTCTTGAGTCGATACAAATCCTTTAACTTTTTACGACAAGAAATCATTGGTAATCGACAATACAATGCCTGATATCGGGAAAATGCCTTTTATACAGAAGGAAAGAGGGACTTTTCTGAGTAAGAGAAAAGTTCTTCATGTAAGGTAGATTTATGTCAGACTTTCTCATATTACTTTTTTCAGTATTTCTATGTTTAGGTAATATCTTTAACATAATAAGAGTTTCAAAAGAATATTAATATCTTGCTAGGGAATAAAATATTATATACCGGATCAAATGAATTATATTATTATACTTCTTGCTTACAAATAGCTACTCGGTTTGTTGCAAAAGCCACCAGTCGTATCTCCAAATGTTTTATTTTTCACTTAGTATGTCACATCAAGTGAGATATTTCCTAAAGGACACGACATGCCTTTTCATAACTCGCATTCATTTGAAGTTAAACATGTTCTTTGATGCTTCATTAATTTAAACTGTTTTTGACACTGCAGTGTATTTTATATGGGTGTCTGATATTATGGAATATAGGGAAACATCTTTTAAGCTTGTTTTCGCAGATATAAAATAATGAGTTTAGTGAGCGACATCAAAATGAAGTAAAAACTAATAAAACTAAATATTAGAACATTAAAAAAATTATTTACTATAATTGAATCATATGAATCCTTCAATATAACTGAATATAGAGAGAATCAATTGAATCATATGATCGAAATTTAATTAACATTGCATCAATAAAAAATAAAACAGTTACAATAGCCTAAGTAATTATCGATTGTACAATAGAGGATTGAGAGTTGAAGAGTCAGTTTCATCCTGCTTTGTGTGTGAATCTAGTATATTTTAAATATTTTTCTGGCTTTAAATGTCCTGAAATTGATGTAATAAAAATTCTTAGGCAGTGAAGTCTTAACTAAATTGTAGGAAACTTCATTTGAGGAGAGTTTTAAACTCCATGACATATCTAAAAATCGAGTTCGTGTTAATTGAATTCTGGACATTAATACGATGTCACATGGAATAAAAAACATTCACTTCTGGAGATGGTCAGACTGAATTATTTTTGTTTAGGCACTTTAGAATATTATTGCATTTAAGTATAACGTCAAGAGGGGAGAATAAATAAATTTGGAATCAATAAAGCCAGTTTAGGAAAATATAGTCTGCTGACTAAGTATATGAACGAAATTTCATAAAATTAGCTTGTAACAAGTGGGACATATTACTAAGTTTATATTCAGACCTCATCCTTGTTTCCATTGTTCAAAACATCTTTGGAAATCCCTAGAAGTCGTATTTTTCAGTTTCTTATCGTTTTATGTATTATTCTATCCATATTACTTCAGTGCCATGCGCTTGGCTTTATTGTATTTCAGGAACCAATAAACATCTCAGACATCTTATTTTGCTTAGTAAAGATTGTGATATAGCCTAGATAGAATAATGGCAAGGGACTTATGGACTATAATTTCTGAATGTTTTGATCTGTGATACAATTTTTGTATACGATTTACTCAATTCTAGATGTTTTGTGAGAATTGTACATAGAAAATTTTCACAATTATGTTCATCATTATTTTTTCAAACAGTGAATCAGCATTTTGAAGTCCACGAAAATACACAAGTTGGATGTTTACGGGGCTCTTATGAAATGGACGGCTCATTTATAAAGAGCTGTTTTCCAAAGATTTCTCTGTTCAAAAACAATTCTTGTTATTAAATAAACTTCCAAATAATTTTATCTGAAATGTCGCCAAACATTGGTTGTTACGTCTTAATTCCGTCTGTTGATTTTCTAGTCTTCTTTCGTTATCAAGACTTTTCGTTGACAGCAATAAAACACAAGGCAAGATGGAAAGGGTCCTGCTATTAGTCTTATACATCAGTTGATAATCAGATGATTTTTGACTTTCTAAGTGTGAATACTTTTCACAAGTTCAATAGCTCGTTAGATAGTTTCTGGCTTTTCCCACAAGTAAGAAATCTTCTTCATATACAGGATAGCTATATTAAAAAAACTTATTTTAAATACGAATCTATTGTTTAAAAGTATATGGAATTTTTTAGGACATAATAAAAAGACGATGATTTGTTCGAGAGAAAAATTTTACTTTAAGCACCAAGTATTTTATTTTATGATATCGTAAGATTTAGTTTAGTTATATTAATGTCCCGTTTTTTTAAAGCAACACAAGGGCTATTTTGGGACACACCTTATAATTTTGAACGACGGTCAGATGATGTGGATGACACATGAGCTGGCACCCCCCTTTCCCTACCACACCACACCAGCGGGAGGGTGTTGGGCCCCGACAGATTTAACATTAACCAGACCTGCTTACACGAGGGTTCTTAGAGGAATTGGGTCTCGAACCTGAAACCCGAGCCCAGACCAAAAAAGCCTAGGCCATTGCGGTCCCATGGTATTGTAAAGAGTAAAAATTTTATTGCTTACTCCTCAAGTTCGGTTAATAAAACGTAATGAAATGCATTTTCCTTTTCTTTTCTGTATGATTTCAAGGTAAAAAATTACAAAAAATGAAGATTAAAAATACTCTTAATAATTCTAAACAAAATCATTTAAAATACTATTATTAATGTTTTTAGTTTTATTGTAAAATAAAAAGAAATAACAAGGTTATTTCTCTAACCAATAGAATAAATACAAACCTTAAAAGCTAGAAACGGAAGGAAAAAAGGTACTCCCATTCGCATTACTTAATTGCGTGCGAAATTGCTGACGTCATCATATTTTTCAAACAAAAATGAGTTAAAATTCAATTTTTGCGTGTCAAACTAATTTTCTTTTTCTAATTTCTTTCATTCACTTTCAACTTCTTTGATTTTTCAGGATCTTTTGGATCTAATTAAGCTCGAATTTTTAATGAAGATGGAGTTTTTGAGTCTCTTTCATCCCCTTAGGATAATTTCAAAGAGTTTTTGCATACTATTTATTTTATTGCAAACTCATGTCTGTTACTTGGAAAACAACTGGATACAGAAATTATATTTTTGTCTACTGGAGCATGCTGTCATGAGATTAAACCTCAAAACATTAATGCGATGAAATCGGGTGTTTATTGAGATAAAAAGAATACGGCTCGAATATTTTGTATGGACATATTTTTGAAATTCCAAGAATAGAGTAAATTAAAGATGTTTTTATGCTTTTTGGTTATTTACGGCATGCATTTTTTCAATACTATTGTTTGAAAAATTAATTACTGAAAAGCCTTTTTAAAATCAAGGTTTTCATACATGGCTAAACACATTAGAGAATTTGTTTGAGTATTTCAAGTGAATTAAATTTGTGTAGTCATTGCAAAAGATAATTTATTGCACAAAACTAAAAAATTGCTTCTTTTTGGTTTTTTTAAATTTTCACTGAGTTTTTGGCAAATTCTCTAAAAATTTCAACCTTATAATTTCACTAGGCCATATAATTTCTTGCCAAGAAATAAAGCAAAATAATTTTCTGAAAATTTTATCGCTCACTCATTGTTTGTTTATCAATTTAATTATTTCACTAATATTTCTATTTTAATTTCCGACCATCGAATATGGATTTTTTTAGGAAAAAATATCAAATTTTTCAAGACTCCAACACAATTTATTGCTAACTTTAATTTTCTTTTAATTGATTTGGAAACGCTTCTGATTAACCGAAAGATTATTTTATTATGAATGGTAAGAAGTATAGAAAATGCTCGAAAGAAAATAAATTCGTACTTGAGTTTGTAATTTGCTCTCAAATCCTTAGTGAAACCGAATAAGCTGAATGTTAATTTGAACATTTTAATATAAACAAGATAAAAATTACGATTATTTTTTTGCATTATAGTTTTTGTTTTTATTAAAAAATCTAAGTAAAAGTACTGATTTTGAAAACCATTTTAATTCAACTGTTTTTTCTGGAAACTTGGTTTGTTTCAATGTATTTATATATATTTAAATGATTTACAATTATTTCCGCGCATTTCTTGATTTTCTTTCGCAATTTTTGAATATAATTGGGAATAATTTTCGATGTATAGTGACTATAAAACGTTAATAAATAAGTTTAATTAATATTTCAGAATTTTTTTAAAGTTATGTTAAATTATAGTAGACCGATTAAAACTTTCGAAAAATCTTTTTATTATGTTATTTCAGTATATATGTTTGTTGCAAAATATAACTGATATGATATCAGCTATTTTTATCATGAGATTTCTATGTTAGAATATTTAAACTGTTTTTTTCTCAGCTTTTCTTGATATCATCTCTACAATAAATTATTAAATGACAAATATTGTATTCAAATTACTTGAAATTTTCTCTGCAAATTTAAAAAGTTTTTTGATTACTGCTCTCACATTTTTTCTCATTTACTGACATTTCACATATTCACATTTTTTCGTAAAAGTTTTTTAAATATTTTTCTAATAATCGATTTCACACAAATAAAATTTAATATGCACATGAAAGTTAAGCATGCATTTCATATAAATTTTTATCAACTTGCTGGAATCACGTTGTCAAAAATTACAATTTTCATTACAGTTAAAATATAACTGTACAAAGTAGAAACCACTAAAATTTAATTAGCTGCAGTAATTACAACAGTAGTTTAACTGACTACAGTGCAACGGCAGTTCAAAATTTGTTATAGAATTATAGCTATAGTTCTACACAAAATTTTAGTTTCAGTCGGGCGGAAAAAAAGACGTTTATACTACTTATTCCTACAAAAGATTCAGTTAAAATACTTAGATACATGTCAAAGATAGTAATCGTTATTCGCTAATGCATTCCAAGACTTCTGTGACCTTACCTAAAATCCATACTTTTATTTGGGGGTAGGACGAACGATAAAACTTTAGTTGAGGAATAGCAAAGAACTTCCGGGCAGACTACTCACCTTGATTAAAAATTTTATTCCGATAACATTGATTATATTTTTCTGATTTTATATATTTCAGGCAGGCTAAGATTAATGCATAACTTCCACTACAATAATGCGTAAGGTTAGGTCCGAGTAAGTTCTTTCCAGAAGTTTTGTTTTCCTGATAGTTATTAAATATTTAATTGCTTTAAGATTAAATTCTCTTCTTTCATTAGTACAAAGGTGTCTTTCGAATTTAATTAAACTTCATTTCTCATTCGATAAGGGAGAATAAACGTTTTTTGCACACTTTCTTACATACGAAAAATAGGAAGAGAAAATATTGTAATAGTCAAAGAAATTGGAATTTGAGAGTTCCATTGGAATTTGATCAGCATCCTGCATCAGGGATGCATGGAATTTGATGCATCCCTGATGCAGAAAAACATATTGTTAGAATCATGTCCGTCTATGAGCATGATAATACAAGAACGTTTTGAACTAGACGAAATAAATTTAATATATGGGTTTTCCCTAAATTTGTTGACATTTGTCAAGTTTTTTTCCAAAATCCATACAAAGGAAGGTTTTTTTTTGTTTGATCGAATAAGAGTGCACACTATAATTACAAAAAATATGAAATTAGATAAATAAAATTTAGTATTATGGGTACGGTTTTGGAATTATATCTGTACGATTGTCTGTGAACACAATAAATAAAAAAATCATTTAGAACCTAGAGGGGTGAAATTTAATACATAACAACGATTTGGTATATTGTAAATCTCTATAGAGTTTTGAGCAAAATCCATTATGAGGAAGTTTATTTCTCAGCTTGTCTGAATGAATAACAGACAGGTAGTGAATAACAAACAAAGTAAGCTAGATCGATGAGATTTGTTCTACAGATTAATTATCTACAATGTAGATACTTATAAATCTTCGAATCAAAAAGTTTAGGTTTGACTATCTATCCATCAATATTTTCACACGCATGCAAATGCGATAGCTCAAAAATGCAATGACGTAAATATATGAAAGTTAGTGTGCAATCTGTGTCAGATTTTGGTTTCATCCGGTAAAAAATTTTTCCCAATGTGCCCATGTCTTTTGTGCTTGAGTGTTAACCACATCCTAACAATTAATAAGGAAAAAAAATCGCCGAAGATTTCACTTCATTAGGGACTTTTGCAACTATTGCCTGCCATTAGTACTGGGTTTATAATACACATTTATTAGATAGCATGCGAGAAATTTCAAGGAAACCTTTCATTTCAATCTCTTAGATTACGCTGGTTTCATAATGCCTTATGTTTATGGAGTACACATAACTTGTCTACTATGTATCTGCACAGATTAAAAATCACTACCCAAAATAAAAACCACAAAGTTTTATAATTTAAAGGGGAGAAAAAAGAATTTTTAAATTCCATTCTGAATGGAACATTTTTAAATTAAGTAGTTTGACTTTTATTATTTCTTCAGTGATTACCGTGAAACAGCTGTTTTCTATTCTTTTTTTATTCATTGTTAGGTGTTAAGAAGGTTTTTTCCCCTATTTCTGCTTCCTCGTTATGAGACTTTTCTCAAGACTTGTAATTAATTTTGATGCAACTTTAATGTGATTTTAATGTTGCATAATTGTGGTTAATACAATATTCATTGACTTGCTTTCAGAAAAAAGTTTGCGTTGAAGGAAAAAAAAAAACAAAATAAAGGTGCTGTATAATTTAAGAATTTTTTTAACACTTAAGCAGATGTTATAAAAATTAGGTTTAAAGTATTTCTTTGTTGAATAACTTAGCATAGCGAATTTAATTTAGTTCATTAAAACAATCTTCGCTTTCAATTAAAAGTACTAATTCGTGGATTTGCTTCTTCTGTAAATGAAATCCTTTTTAAAATGTTGCTAAAATTAAAACAATAGCAAAAAACAAATATTTGAAACTGAAAATTATAAAAAAATAATGCATTATTTTGTTCATCTTTGTGGTTGGATAGTTTGGATAGTTCATTAAATTTTTTTTTGCAGTAAATGGTAAATTAAGTTTTATTTTTTTAAATGAAAATTTACAATTTCTTTGTGAGATTATTCAAACAGAGATGTTTAGTTTTTGAACGAAAGTAAAAAATTAAATTACATGTTATATCTTGAAAACATTTTATATTCTTTATTAATTAAAAATATCATTTGATTTTCAGTGACATATTTTCTTAAAAACAGGAAGTTTAAAAATATTTTGAGCAATATTTAAGTTTCTGAAAAAATTGGTAAAAGTTTGACATTCTACGGTAAATAACTCAGCTTAATTAATCTTTATCAAATGGCAATTTAAAAATAGTTAAATTCTCTATAAAGATATTAAGTTGCTTTTGTGAGGCATCTAATAGAATCAGCGCAATAAGTGGCTACAAAAATATTTATATCTCTTTTATCTTTTTTTTTTATAAAAATATTCTACCTGCGAAAACCTACAAGAGTTATCCCTACAATGCACAGCATTTTTTGAAGCAAAAAATATTTGTTTTTAAAAGTTGCATATAATGCAAGAAAATTATTCAGAAAGTTTTAAAGTTTTTCCCGTGAAATAAAAAAAAAAAAATTAAAATATGCCAAATGGTTGCGTTATAAATCAAACGATATCCCAGTGATACAAATCGCATTATAACAATCCTGTAATAAAAATAAAAGTCATTTTTTACCATTATAATTTTTATGCAGCAAAAAACGTATTTTGATTGCATATTTAATGATAAAATTATTTATACAACCGCCGTTTTGGTATTTTCCACAAGTTTTCAGTTTGAATCTAATTCTAATATCGCTATTATAATCAATTGTTATTTTCTGCAACTTTTTAACAAAAAGCATTTAAAAAAGGATTTCCGAACATTCATTCTTACCCTCTGGAACAGTCATACGAAATTTATAAATGGGAATAAAAACATATAGCCAAATAGCTGCATGATACACTGACAGGTTAAAGTTCGTATAAGCATGAAGAATTACTATTTTTCATGAAACACTATTTCATCTGACGAGCATGATGTTTCTATAATTCTTAACTTTTTGAAGTTGAAAAAAGAAAACTTATATCACCTTTAAACGATACATTTAATATTCAAGATCATTTTGTTGGGATTGTTCAATATACTAGATTTCTAATTCTGACGATGATTTGAAAAAGATGACACTTTTGTGACTAGAGATTCAAATCTGAACTAGGCGAATGAAATTTAAAAAATAAGCAATTCGTTAGTAAAGAATAGTTGAAGACTTGTTTAAATGTTGATAATTATATTTCTATCCCTGTCTTTCTTGTTGACGATAAAATAATCCAACTTTTTCTGTATACTAAAAAAATAATAATATGAGGGATAGAGAATGAAAACGAAGAGGGAATGTAAATCAAGGAAATTAGTAGAAGAAAGCAGACGAAAGATTATGAACTTTCTGAAGATATGGTTATTTGAATCAGCATGTATTGTGAGCGAACATTATAGTATAGACCAGTGAGTTTTTAAATCAAAAATCTATCAAGTAGACAGAAATTCGAAGCTATATGTCATCTCATATCAAAAATACATAATTTCCTTGTGATAACTTGCCTTATAATTTTAAGGTTAAATTTCATTATATTCTTCTAAAATATTAAAATTTAAAAGTATTATGATTTTAAGTATACACTGTTGTATTATTATGTATACACTAACGTATTATTTATAAGTTTGTATCAATTTGTACAAATTTTGACATTTGATTCGTGCTCATATTTGGAAAAATGTAATCAAACAAGCATCGTGTACTCCGATTTCTATAGATGATTTTATCCAACATAAAAACAGAACATCTCTTGAAAGAAATATTCAATTAAATGAAAATAATTTCTTATCCGATATTTGCAAGATCCTGAGATAAATTATGAACTCCGAGGAATTCAATTTTCTGAGATAAATCCCTTATACAGCATTTGTGATCGGACTGATAAGAGTTATAGTTTTACTTCATATGTATGTTTGCTGTAGACTTTTCATTATATGCATGTTCTTTCGCATATTGCATGTTCCGCAGTTCTTTAACCAATTTTTTCTTCTCACCGAGAGACCCCTTAGATATGATGATTAGAAGGTTTTGACATTTCTTTTCTTGCTTCCTTAATATATATATTATTAAGATTGTGGGGTAGAGTTATTTTCCCTTTCATGAAGGAACGCTCTACTTGAGAAAAGGCCTGTCATGAGACAGGTGATTGCCATTACGATTTCAATCTTAATTTCCGTCTCCGAACATTCAACGACTTCGAATATGATTTGACTAGTATAATCACATGTGTTGCTATCAATTTATATGAGTTTGAGAACATTAATATATTCTTATATTATTAATAAAAATCCAGAGTAATATTTAATTGACACACAATAAAATTAACTTTTAAACTGAAGAAAAAGGTGTATTTATAACTAGGAAATTATAAGGTTTTAACACTAATTATATTGAAAGGTTTTCGAAAGAGTAATGGAAATGTTGCTACCAATATTACCAAGCCTGGAATGAAGACGGATAAGATTTCATTTATACTGAGTTTCGGAATTTTAAACTCTTCTTGAGAACTATCTTCATGATAAAAATCACACTTATCTCAAATAATTTATTTAGAGTTTTGATCATGCTAAAGGTATTCTTGCAAAAAGATAAGAAAATATATTTATTATGAGAAGGGCTATTATATAATAATAGTTATAAAAAAGTTCATTAGAAATTTATCTGTTTTCCTTCCTAACTTCTAGTGGCACAATACTAATTTTGAAATCCAAACAAAAAATAAAATTGAACCTATTTTGTGGGTTTATGCTTGTATGAATACAACACATTACAGAATTTCAAATTTATTCGGATTTTTAAGTTATCACGAATTTAATGAACGTTTTTGTAATAATAGGAGAAAAACTTTTAAATCTTTCACTAGCTTATTAACAAGATCTTTGATAGGAAACTATTATTTGCGATTATAAATTCATCCGAAACATGCCTTTATAAGGGCCATTTACACCCTGCTGTAATTGTGCTGCATCCCTTTAAGGAAAAAGGCGACAACAACTTCTGGATTCTTTCATTAATGTTGAATTGGTATCTGATAAGAAAAAATGATAGTCTTAACAGTCAGGAAGAATAGTGTTCGTTATCTAACACCCTAATTACACGCCGGAATAAGAAAATCACAATTTTTAGTTCTGATAAGAAATATTGCGACGTTAAAAAAATCCTTTAAGTATTTTCATTTAAATAAACTGGGATGTATTTTCTTATAGAAGTGTATCATTAATGTTATAGATATTTTTAAAAACAATGATAGAAAAATACTACAAAAAGAAATATTAAATAATCAGCCAAATATTGTTCAGTAAAAGCCGGTTATAATTTTTATTGCTTAAAATAATAACAGCATTTTTGAAATTCTAGTGTGAAAATAATAATATTTCTTCAAATATCTATTGCCATCTAAGCCAAATAAATAGAATTTCAAGATGTCAATAATTATATTTCTTTTAAGACACATACAAGATTAATATTTATACTATATTTTTTATGTTTTAAATATTAAAAAAATCCTTTTTTTTGAAGTAATCAATAATTCGATGCAAATTATTGAGAAGAATATCAATTTTTATGCTGAAAAGTATAAACCTGATATGATTAAGTATTCAAAATATGCTTTACGTAAGCAAATCACATTTTCAATTTAAATTAAACAAGTTAATATACTTATTGAACTTTTTAAAAAGTGTGTGTATATATATATATATCAAAATAATAATATTCTGATATGCCTTCCTAAGAAACACCCACCTTTTGTTTTTTTCAGATGTGTTAATAATTGTAATATTTATCCATTAATATATTCTCTAATAATATTAATTTATCAATACAGTCCTCTTTTTTGTTTCGTTCTCCTTTTGTTTTCCCCATGTTTCCTTTTCTTATATGCCTATGTTTCCTCTAACTTCAGGGAACATGATTTCAGTTAATTATTGAGTTTAGATTCTGGCTTTAATACAAGCTTTTCTTATCAATTTTCAAGAAACAGCCATTATATTACATAATTATGATGCAAGTTTTTTTATTGACTTCCGATGTTTTCAGATTGATGAAAAAGATTCAGATGGACTTTTCCCTCTAAAATCTTTAATTTTTTAATTAAAATAGCCTTTAAAGGTTTCAGACTGATAAAAATTTCTTGGAATTTACTTTCTTTACTTTTTTGATAAATTTTTCATAAAAATATTTTGAATGAATACTTCACAACAGATTTATTAAAAGAACATTAGGAAGAACTCGTGCATGAATTAATCAAGGATCCAAAAAGCATACATGTAAAATCCATCTCAAAGGTACCTTTCTTAATCAGGTATTATATGGAAATATTTAAAAATCCACGCGAATGAATTTACTTTTCTCAAATATTTAGCATGAGTTACTTCATTGTTTTCTGTCTCCATATGAGAAGGAATATTAATTACAGTCATGTAAATACAAAATATTGTAAAAATATATATATAAAAAATTATTTTACCGGTGAAAAATATTCTGTGATATTAAGATTAAACTTAGAAATTAAAATCAAAACATTTAATTATATCAAAACATTTACTTAAATTTAAAAAAAATTGTGTCAACCAAATTTCATTACTTTGAGTCTGAAATCCTTGCAGAATAAACTTCCTATTTTAAAATGAAACTAGAGGTAGAAAAAAAAATATAAATGTTAATGAAAAAAAAATTATTAAAACCAACACAATGTGAAAAGAAACTAATTTTTCTAATTTAAATACATCAGATGATACTGACAACCAGTATAAAGTTGACTTAATCATATGCATTTGGCTGTGTCAGCATAATTAATACGCGGTTTTGTGTAGAAAATGCTTGTATAATCTTTGACAAATAAAATCAATGAGAAAAGAAAAAGCAATGTATTAAAAAATAAAATATACTTCAGAGGAAGAAATTAATTAACAATTAATAATTATCTTTTATATAATGATATTTAAATAATAATTATTCGACCATAAAAAATGAATCAATGGCTTTGATGCGATTTTTTAAAAAATATTTTTGAATTGCTTTTAAATTATCTACATCAGCGAACACCTACAAGTCGTAATCATAAAAAAGTTACTTTAGTTTTCTAAAAATACTGCCATGTTGCAGTTGCTACGTGGGTGATATCAGGGTTAATTCCCACAAATTAACATAAATTGTTTAAATTTTCTTTTAACAATGATGCTTTAATTAGATATTTATCAATGAAAGAAATTTCCTAAAAATTTAAAATAATTAAAGTCTATTGTAATCTAAAGCTGTTATAGTTAATTTTTGCTAATTCCTAGTAATTAAGCTGAATTTATACAAGGAAATTTCCTTTTGAAATCATGTAAATTTTCTTTTATAAAACATCGTTTTATAAAGTAAAATAAATGAAGCAAGTCTTAATAAAAAGAATAACATGAAAGGGTTCTAATCGATTCAACGGAATAAAGATAATTTATTATAATAATTCCTTTGAAACATGGAATTTTTTATTATTTTACAACGGAATAATGTTGGCTTATTAGATGGCTAGTTTTTTTTTATATTAATCTCACATCTGAGGATAAATAAGAACTATTTTTTAATAGAATGATAAATATTAGATTTGAATTAGTTTTTATATAGTTGAACACTTCAGCAAAGAAAAGATGTTAAATGCAATGGCGTTTTACATTAACCCTTTCGCCGCCCTCTCCTGATCACAAAAATTCTGTTTTCCTACAAGTTAGAACAAACAAAAAATAAACACTCAAACAAGTAAACATTTACGAAGCGTTTTAAACGTTTAAAAGTTTTAAAATGTAGAAACGCTTTAAGCGCGTTAAGGCCACCCTGCAGAAGTTTCACTTGAACGCCTATACGCGTTACTGACGACGAAGAGGTTAACCGAGCCTGTGGATGCTTTGATACTATAGAAGAAGCGAAATTTACAATTGAGACCCTGACGGCGAGGCGCTGCTGAAGCCCTTTTATCCTTTTGCTCTTTCTGATTGACAAATTGATTATGTGAAATAAAAAACAAATATTCAGAAATTCACAAGTAACTAAGGTGTAAAGTGTCTAGAAAGTTCGGAAAGAAATTTTTAAAAAATGTCAATTTGTACAATAAAAAATAATATCAGGAATACAAGATGGGGAAGGGGGTGCTATAGGCGGTTTTGTTTGTTCATAAATAAATTAAAGAAAAAATGTATATCAAATAATTTATAAAAACAAATTTAATGTAGTACAGATTTACAACAGCACAACAAACTTGTTGAATGAATAATAAAATGTGAAGTATGATTCATTTCATATCGCAAATACTTTAATCAGGTTTTTTTTCTCCAAAAGTGTTTTTATTAATATGGAGATTTACATGTCACTGTCGAATCTCCCATGTTTTGTACGTCTTTTAATATTGTTATTCAAAAAACTGAGTGGAACTGGTATATAATGCTATTGTAAATTTTTATTTTATTGTCCTAAAACATTTTTAGACCTTTTTTTTAGATATAATATCCCTCCGAAGGGCACCTCGAAATGAAGATGAGATGCTTTCGGTATGGTGGTTGGATCTCTCCACCCTGGAGGGTACAGGAAAAGGTGGGGGTCTGGCTCCTTCCATCGATGACGGGTTAGGGAAGGGTTGTACCATGACCAGTGATGGCCCTTAGGACTCAACCACAATTCCCATCCTACTGCTGTTGCGGCAGTCCGGTCATTCAGTATTTTTTTTCTGCGTGCCTTCGGGTGGGTCCAAGAATCAGTGATATAACTTAGATATAATATTTTTGTCTATGCAATAGGAGAAAAAATAAATTTTTTTAAATCCAAATATAATTCAAAAGGCATATACTTCATATAGCCTTCTATAAACTGACGAACCAAAAAAGGTGAAATTCTGATATTTTTCAGAAAACATTTATCATAAATTTCTTAGCTGCGAAATCTTTGGAAAAGGCAGAAATCATAGGAAAGGACATTGAAGCAAAGAAAATTTAAGAAAGCTTTTATCTAGGTACTTAGAGATACAAATAAGGTTATTTAATGGCTAATAATGGCGTGAGATTAACTGATGCTCTTCTAAATGTGTGCTTCTATGCAAGAATAATAATTAAATGTTGAGAGTGCGTACTATTACACAATTCTCTTGAGCAGGGTTTACTAAGTTTATATTAAAGAGAAAAAGAAAACAGGAAATTTGAAAGTTACAAATTTTTTCAATGCTAGATTTGATATACAAAATTTTTCATATTGTATATATTTTCATTTTTCATATTGTTTCATATTTCAGTAAAGTTTTGAAACTCCAAATCTACAAAATATTATATTTTCAAAATGTGACATGGCATTTAACTAAATAACAACCACATAATTCTTATATAGCACATTGAAGCTACTTGCTATTTTTAAAGTTATATTTTTATTTTTAGTGTTATTATACTTACCCTATTACCTATCATCTTCATATTTTCTGTTTAAAATATGTAATTTTAAACTGTTCTTTTCACAACAGATAAAGTTATTGAGGTTTTATTGGGACAAATGCATTTCGAGTTAATTTCTATAATAAAGTAATTAGCACTTATTTTCTTCAATACATTTTTAAATATTGTAAATAAAGTATTTGAATTTAAAATGGAGGAAAAGAAAGTCTATAGTTAGTGCATCTTCGAGATCCATATTTGGAAATATATTGGAGCCTCACATCTTTTTATTATACACATTAAAAGTTTCTTGTATGTGTTTTTCTATACTGTTTCTTCAAGGTTTAGTTAATTGCAACAATACCATAAATATTGTGATTAGGAATATTGTGATCAGATAGAATGCTGTGATTAGGAATGTTGTGATCAGATAGAATACTGTGATTAGGCATATTGTGATCAGATAGAATATTGTGATTAGGCATATTGTGAACAGATAGAATATTGTGATTAGGCATATTGTGAACAGATAGAATACTGTGATTAGGCATATTGTGAACAGATAGAATACTGTGATTAGGCATATTGTGAACAGATAGAATACTATGATTAGGAATATTGTGAACAGATAGAATAGTGTGATCAGGAGTTCAGGAGTAAATGTATTGATGGGAAGACATTCAGAAATAAAATGAAATCATTGACACAGCTAGTTTCTATCACCATTCTCCCCCACTCATATATGCCATTATTTTCCCATAAATTGATGATTTTTTAAACCATTAGCATCTTGAAAGTGCAAATTGTAAAATTATTATAAGTGAAGTTTCTAATTACAAGCGAAAATGAGCATTAATAATAAATAGTAAACAAATGTTAATTACCATGAAACCCAAAGAAAGTGGAATACTGATTAGAAGTAAAAATGTTCAGATTCTTGCATGTCTTTAACTTTATAAGTTGACCTTATTCATGTTACATCTTTCTTACCATATCCAGGTGAACGATCGGAGGTAATATGAGCAGAATTATCTCTTATACTCTTGTAGTTATTGGCGATAGCGAGGACCGAACTAGCAACGTTTGGCTTCGTAGCGTAGTAATTTGACCACTAGACAAAAGTGATCACTTCTGTCCAGAGGCTGTTATCTGGCTTATAAAGCTTCAAAACACTCTCAATAAATATCTCATCCTTCTTCCTATACATAAAATTATGACTTTTAGTTAAGATCGCGAATATTTAGCATTCCACTAGCGAAAAATACTTACGAAATGCGCATATTTGGCATGAATCTAACATTTTTATTAATTTATTGAACAAATATGGATTTTGGATGCATTTTTTGATCGATTGGAAATAAAATTTAAAACGCAACTACAGTTTCAGTTAAAAGATAGCATACCGAATTTTAGAGATTTAATTCATTGCCTTTATAAATTACTGTATTATTATGCATGCTAAAATAAAGGCTAATAGACTTTCGATCCTCGTATAGATTTGGTTCAAAATTTGATTAGAATCTACATTTTAGATGCCAATTTTAGATTCAATTTTTCTGTTTTTATTCTATACATTTATAGTTATCCAGTTCACTTGTACTTGAACAGCAAGATACGTATTTTCTGGGAATGGATTTCTTTCAAAGGGATCTGCAAATTTATTCTAAAATTCATACATACAGCAAATGTCACCAGTCTATCTTAAAGCGACTTTGAGTTATGTTCACAGAGAGACATAATTAGGAAAACATATCTTTTTTGAACTCGGGAAGTTTTAAACTTAGAGATTCGTAAAAATTTAGAGTTCGAATGTTTGTGAGTATTACCGTATGTGACATTATCGCATTTGAAGCTCGTGCAGCTTCTCAAATTTAGCTTAATTTGATAGATTAAAATCAATATGCATGCACATAGTTGCTTCGTTTTATCATTGAGACCTTTTACTACAAAAAATTAATGATTTATGCCCTCTAAACAAAACATATTGAATATTCAGGAATTCGAATTTTTTCCCATTTACGTAACAAACATTTTCGGTTTCTGAACCATTGATGCAACTTTATTTTGTCATGAGCATAGTTTCTCATGAAACCAATTTTCTTCAATTTGAAGTTTCTAATAATCTGTCTTTTTTATGTAAAAAATACCATATTAATAGCATGTACTCACATATTAATGACACAATGCAATGATTCAAATCTTGGATTTTCTACATTTCAGCCATGCATTATACTACATCTTTTGAAGAAGATGGTCGAAATTGTTCATCAGCTGTTTAATTTAAATGGAATTAGTATGGCCTTCACTCAACTTAAACCTCGATTCAAAAGAAAATTCTTTGTTTCTGATACCGTTTTGCAATAGAAGAAATATGAAATTTAAGAAATTGGGAGGGCGATCCAAGTGTCGTATTTATCATGTGAACTTGCATGAAAATAACGAAATTCATCGCACGAATCCTTACATTTCAAATTCGCATCATTATAACCACTTTCTTCCAAGTATCAAATTGACTTCCAATTTGATACTTCTACAAATAATATCGAAGTTTAATGCAAAATATAAGACACAAAAATAAAAGACAGATTCATAATATATATAACTTAATAACTCAAGAACAAGGAGAAACTGAATTCAAGAATCTGGAATCAAGTTCTTGAAAAGATTTTTTGACAGAATAAATGCAACAGGAAAATATAACAAATGTTTGAATTGTATATAATGAGATTTTTTTTTATGTTGCAAGTTCTATAAAACCTTTCTAAATAAAACTTATCGGTGAAAAAAATAAGAATAGAGTTCTTCCGAAAAAGAAGCAAAAGTATAGATTTTCAAGGAAAACGATTTAACCAGAATTGCGTAATAAAATAAACTAAGAATTCCACCAAGAGTGGATATAAGCAAAAATAGAACAAATCATATCTTTTTATTCCGACAGAGAATGAAAAATATGAAATCCAAAATGATTCCGAAGAGATTTCTTTTAAAACATTCTTCTCAAAATAAATAAAAGATGCTTCAAAAGTAAGTTAAAAATCGAACGAAAAAGAAAACCAGCTTACATAGAAATCTAAAAGTGTTTTAACTCATAATATTGTTAGAAACTGCAGATATAACAGCTTTTGCATTGCAATAGATTTAAAATAGAAATTACCAGAAAGATTTTCATACTATTTCTTTAGATATGGTATATAAAATATTCCTTATATTTAATATTACTTTATATCTAGATACTGTATTTCATAGGGTATTTATCAGTGATATGGGGAAAAACTAGGATAATTGCATTCATATAGAATTATATATAAACATAATTTTTTAAGCAGAGGCCTAAGAGAGAGAAGACATTTTTGTAGTTTTAAAACCGCGTTATTCCATCCTCGGAGGCATAATTTATGTATTAGAAGAGCGGACAAAATACTTCTGTTTACAGCGCGGAACAAGAGCGAAAAAGGGAACGAAATATTTATCCACATGATTTTATACAATAAGATTCTGATAGGGATTTCTGTACATGTATTGATTTAGGGAAATCTAGATATCTTTTAAAAAGAACTAGCTTAGCTTGACGATATTTTATCTCTTCACTCAGAGCTTGGGAACCGCTGACTTAAAAAATTTTACAGAGCTTCTGTTGAATTAACTAAATAAAAAAGGTGCAATGGGATCAGGAAATAATAGAACATTTTAGAATGAGGTTATTATGAGCCAAATTAAGGTAAAAATTAGGAAATTAATTAGGATTTAAACTGAATTTTAATTAACTAAATTTATCATTATATATATATATATATATATATATATAGAGAGAGAGAGAGAGAGAGAAGATCGCTTATTTTTTTTTAAAGTTCCGATGCGCTATAAAGAAGAAAAACGGAATTTATTTTCAAAAAGTTTGAGTAAATATGATTATTTTGGTACGTAATCGTCACATTTGAGTTTCGATCTGATTCTTTGCACAACATTGATACCAATTACGTGAAATGAGCCTTAAGGCTCTTTCAAAACTTCTCATTGTCTGGGAATTCTTTTTTCTTTTAGGGAAAGAATATGGTGCACAAATGTCTAAACGTTCACCCTCCGAAGTCGCAATTCTGACAGATTGGTCGACCATCTCGTGGTTTGGAAGATCAGCATTATCTGCTTCTAGCCTTGTGATCAACTCACTGGACAAGACCTCTTTCTGTGACCAAGTTGCATCCTCATCTCTTTTCACCAAAAACATGGCTTAGTGAAGAGAAATTTTTGTATCTTTCCTGAGTTGAAGAACTGGTTAAGACGCCAAAGAATACAGACTGATAAATAGTTACAAAAGAACTTCAAATTTCATCTCACATCACTGGCAGCAACGTTCTTTGAAGAAAGGAATGGATCTAATGCTTGAAAAATGTCTGAATATTCATGGCAATTGTGTGAAATAGTACCAATGTTTAATTTTATAAACTGATTTTTATATTGGAGCAAAAAAGGAAAAATTATGTGAAAGGTAATGAATTTTATTTTGATGCATTTTTGAGTTTATTATATCAAAATGAATTTAAGTATACGAAATTGCTATTCCTCAATAGTTATAAAACGATAATTAAATTCGAAAAATATCAAAGCTAGAATTATTTTTCTAGAATTTCTCGTTGAAATTATCTATAAAAATGTCCATTTGAAGTTCATTCCGATTAAGTAACTGCTCAGAAATATTCCCTCAAGTTTAGTAAAAAAATAATTATTTATAAAATTATACCCTCATCTAAATTCAGTTACACAAATTTTAATTAATATTTTTATTTGAATATGAAGATGCTCGGTTTTACTTGGATAAACGGTACTGATTCTTAAAGTTTATTGCACTGCATATTTGAGAGTGTATTTTGATTCTTTAGGTTTCAGCATAAAGTTTGGTACCTAGTTGAAACTTCTTTAAATATGCAAAAAACAATTTAAATAACATTACGTAATAAACAACATGTCCAATTAAAATAGGGAATTACTATACATTTTATACTTATTAATTAATTATATGTCTAAATAGAAGAGCCCGTATGAATTTTTTGAGTCTTAATGGAAAAAGAATCAAGTAATCTGAAATAAGATAGATATCGGTAAACATATTTCATTAAAGTTTATAAATTCTTTCACAACTCTGTGTCTTATATGATTATTTAAAAGAAGAAAAATCAATTTGCTGAATTCTAATAACTTGTCATAGAAAGAGGAAAAAATTAATTAAATTAATTTTTGCTTACTTTAGTTACCATAAAGCATTAGTGATAGTATGAGTATTATTAGGATACTTGCACATAATTATCTAATTCTTTCTAGAACAAAGTAATTAACAGTAAGTTGACATGATTCTTTCCATGATTACATTCAGCAACAATCTTGTAAGAATACAGAATAACCAAGTTTCTGTAATAGGGTCTTTCTTTTCTCTGTTAGAATTCGCTATATATCTTTATTAATGAAGCAATTCTGAAGGAGAGTATTCATATGTGTTTAATTACAACCTGACTAAAATTATTGCTGCAATGCGAATGTCCTGAATTAATTAACAGTTTATGAGAAGCTGTGATATATTTTCTCATGCATTGACTAAAGAAATAGTTTATAGGAGGTATTTATTCTTTGTGTAAGGATAATTACCAGTAGCAAATAGACTTTCAAATAGAAAGTGCGAGTTGTTGTTGTTGTCAAATATAGGAGCCAGTTCCCTAATGAAGTATTTCTACACTGTTCGTGAGCACATACCCTGTTCTTCGGTTTGCAAAAAGAAAGTTCTACGAGAGAAAAATCAGAAAACAGTTTTCTTGGCTAGTCATTCATTTATTCACATCAAGCCACTCATTTTTATACAATTTCCAGTAAGCAATTCTATATCACGGTTACAGATATTTCTTAAAGACAAAAATATTTTCTTCATAAACTACTAATTTCACAAGAAACTTGCGGAGTTTCCGCGTAATCATTAAAATAAATTTGCTTGCTTTTCCTCGCTCACACGCCACGAAAAGGTCACCTTTTTCTAGTCTGTTAAGCAAACAAGAAATCTTTCTGCATAACTTTCAAGACAACGGGAATGCGCTTCATCTTGGGATAGGAAGGACAACTAATTCCTACAGTTGCTAATACGAAAAGGAAGGGGAAAACATATCCCGTGGCAAGCGTAAGATTTGATTGGTAAAAAAAGTCTAATATCAGTTAGTAGTACATCAACTGATCCCAAAGGTCCTATGATTCATTAACCTAGAGAAACGCGTTTCATTTGGGCAACATTTAACCATTTTCCGTGAGATAAGATTCCGACTCTAGTGTCATCTGAAATTGGAACTATAAATAAGAGCAAGATTAGTTTCAGATTTGTATTAGTTATTTTAAAGAGTAAATGCAAAATTATTTTCTAAAATTTTTTTTTCATTTCTCTATTTATTTTTATAAAATGTGTAAAGGGATTTTTTTTTTCAAATAAGTTTTTCGAAGAAAAGAATTTGTGAAGAAAGAAGAAAATAAGAAATAGAAAATAAGAAGGAGAAGAAAATAATTTCGTTTTTATTTTTAGCAAGGGCTTTGAATAGCAAATAAAGAGAAATAAAATACATCTATTATTATTTTAAATTTTGAGAATTGCAACATTAAATGACTTGCATTTCGAATTCGAACATGACTTGCAAAATGAGACTATTTTTTGAATAAACCGTATCTTTATGTTTGAAAAAAAAATATATATCAAAGAAAGTATAAAAAAAAGGAACTTATTTATGACTGAAACATGGAGTAAGGTATATGTTTATGGCAAATCTGATTCTTTAATATTTATCTCAAATCCTGTGTTTCTTTTCTCTAAATAGCCATTAAATAAATGCCGTGAAAGAAAACGCATAATTCTAGAATTTTCCAGAGAGTTAGTGCGAAATGAATGATTAAACAAAAAAGAATTGATTACTATTTTTATTTTATGACGATTGTGCTTGCTTATGAATACTTCTAAATCCTTTTAGCTTTCACAAGGAAATCTTTTAATGGCGTTTTTTCTTAATCGTGCAGAGAGATCTTCATTGAAATCATTAGGAAATTCTAAACTTGTTTATGTCATTTTTTCATCTTATTGCATTTTTTGTTTAGTTCTACTTCACTTGACATGTTTACAGTACATCAATAAAATTGCTGAATTCAATATTAAAACTTCGTTGGTAGAAGACATTAAAATAAATGTTTTTACTCGATACTTTTGATTGCCAAACCTTTTTAAGACATCGTAAACTTTATTTTGTTTATGATTCATTAACTTTAGTATTTATTAGCAAAAAGTCTATTTATCAGGGATTTTCATACTAATTTGTAATGAACAAGCTTTCTTAATATTTTTTATTAGTTGCTTAAATATTTTTTTCTTTGAAACATTTTCATCTTTTTAGGGAGATTTATAATTTATACCTGCATGACATATTTTATATTGATTCATAAAATATCTGAGTTTATATAAATTAAATGTAATTATCATTTCCGTAGGGTGAAATGTAATCGCAAGAATGACAGCATACAGCAAGACCAAATTTTGATATGTGGAAAGCAAACATATTGCCATAATTTCATTGCCACAAAATAGATATTATATAATATATCAATCTATTTTAAATCGTAATTATTCTCCCAATTTTTTTATCTTAATTTAGCCCATATTAATTTCATTCTAAAATATTCTCTTATTTCCTGATCCAATTCCCACTTTATTTAATTAATTCTACACGAGCTCTGAAAAACTGATGAATTCAGCATATTTTCACCCTCTGATCAAAGGGATAAAAATCTCTAATGCTTACAACATTCCTTTAAAGATGCCTAAGATTCCCTTTCCTAATTCGACACGTGTCAAAGAAATTCTCATCAAAATTTTATAGAAGAGAAAAATTTGTCTCTTTTACTATCGTGTCGCGGTGCAGATTGTTTGTTTCTTAGTACAAATTATGCCTCCCGGGATGAAATAAATCGAAGTTTTAAATTTCCAAGAGTTTCTTCATTTCGACCACACAATTGCTAATATATATATATTATATATATATATATATATATATACAGGATATGAAATTTTTCAGCATTCCCCACATATATATATATAAGGTAGAAATCTAACCACTAAAATTTATAAAAAATAAGTCTAAGCGTAAAATCAGTTCTAAAAATATCACAACTAATATATTTAACCCACAGTTTAATATTAAAATATAGTAGATGTCATCTTTATAATACAGTTGATTAGATATGAAATATATTAAAATTTGGAAACAGGAGAGATTTTATTGGTTTAACTTGTTGGGTTGGTTATTTAAAACGTTTGATCTTTGATATAGAATTTTAAAAGGGAAGGAAAGAGGATGGGAAATTTGAAGCATCGGGTTTAACAAAATCTATTAATCCTAGAAGAAAAGTCTGTTAAAACTTGAAATATCAAAAAAAGCTATAAAAATGACCTGTCGGGTATTATGATAGATTAATTTCTTTAGATGTAATTTTTAAAAAGTGTGTTTGGAAAAAGTTTCGCAATTTTCTTTTACATTTCTGCTAAATTTTTAGAATGCCACTTAAATATGTTATGCCTAAAAAATACAAAACCACAGAAAAACACAGGCAAAAATTTTACAAGTTTTTTTTTTAAAAAGAAGTTCCAAACGTTTCGCTTAAAATTAAAAAAAAAATGTGTGGAAATAGTTTTCGATATTTTCTTTATTTTTCAAATTCACTTCTGATATAACTACACTATATTAACTTTCAATTACTCATTTTATAGATCTTTTAATATTCATAACTATATGACAGGCTTTTCTTATCAGAATTATAGCCTTTTCTTAAATGCGGAAACCCAATGTTACAACTTCTACGCTGTCTTTCTCTTATTCGGTAACATATAAACTTAAATACTTGTTTTGGACAACTATAATTCAACAATAATAATCACAATTCAACAATATAATTAAACTAATACAATTACTGTTATGTATTATTTTCTCCATCTAATACAATTTGAAAAAGGATATTATTTCTATACAAAAGTCACTTCCATTCATTCTCCAAAACACACACTTTATTTAAGCCACGAGAAAATAGTCGAATGAAAAGTTTTCTTTCCAGTGAGATTTCTTCCATGTGAAATCAAAGAAAAAATATGGCACTAGGAAATAAACCGTACAGTGACGAATAACTTCAGTTTTCTTTTTTAAAGTGTCAGACTTCCGGAGAAGGAAAAAAACGGAAAAAGATTGTGGGAACTGATTTCTTCCGATATTTGACAGGAGAGATGATCAATGGATTCAGTCTTACGGATGAATCAAGCCGGCCAAGTTGACGGGGCTTCTTGTGAGAACTTCTTCCTCTTAAAGTGTGCTCATGTTTCAAGTAGAACCTACAGGTTTTGTTCGAAGAGAATAGAAAATTTAAATTTTGATATTCAACTGGATCAGTGTATTTAGGATAGATCGTATATCTAGACTCTGTAGTAATTTGTATGGAGAGAAGATTTTGTCTTGTCGACAACTTTGAAAAATATATATATATATTTTAAAATTTGATTTCATCTGGGATGCTCTCCTTTTTTAGATTAAAAAAAAAAGAAAACTCTGAAAGGCCGATCATAATAACCAAAATAAGCAACATTCAGTTGCTAAAAAATTTGTGTTCTCTGAATTAGATGCGCATTTGGAGAACTACTTCGAGCCTAGACGTTATTTCTTTTTTTTATATGACTTAATGCAATTTTGCTGTATGATAAATAGCTTTGTAGACATGTTCTTACCCTGTGTAATTACACGAAAAATGTATTAATGTTAGTTTCCAAAATTTAAATATATATTTAATGATTCATTAAACATTGTTTTTATACGTTTTCATGTCATTTTCTTCTTATATGCTTATCGGCTTATTTTATTGAAGATGATATTTTATAAATGACTTTCTATAATTGCTTTCTGATTTACTCGATTTTAAAAGTCTCTTGTTTAAATTCTTATAAGTAATTATTTAAATATTTTCCAAAACGTGATTATTCAAAATTTTAATAGATTAAAGTTTATTTTGGTGTTAATTCTACGTGAAAATATCAAAGAGTTGGAGAATAAAATTTGCGAAGATTACATACCATTTAAAAGTTGTTAATTATGAAATTTTATAAAATCTAAAGGGTAGTATAAAATGAAAAAAATATTTAAACATGACAAATAAAATGTAGAAAAATTTATTTTCATCTAAAATATAGAGGTTAAATTAAAAAAAATTACGAGACTGGAAAAAATAAGATTAAACAATTTAGATTTAATGATTATCAGCATGAAGAAATTTCTTATCCATTGACAGAAATTAAAATTATATTCTTAATAAAATCAAAAAGGCTTTTCATGATATTTCAATTTAATTATCAAAATTCATTCAATCAGTAATGAATATCTAACTAAGCTGTTGCCAAACAGAAGAAATTTCAGTTATTATTGCAAGGAATTTCTTTTTCTGCCACATGGTACTAATATAAGGATTTCATGTTGTAATTATGGAAAACCTAAAAGGGGTGTTCAAATGAAAAGGTACGAAACAACACTGTAGATATAAATGAAGACTTTAGATTTTATTCAAAGTATACATCATAGGCCTGAGCACAACGATCCCATTGATTAACGAGTCGAATGATTCCTTGTTCCAGTCGCCGAGACGATACCCAGTCCTTCACAGCGTCATTAAGTTTAACGTACTAGTTGAAGCGCTTCCCTTTTTTCCAGGCGAACAAACACATGAAAATCGCAGGGCGATGTCCGGGCTGTAGGGCGGATGGTTGATCTGCTCCCACTTGAACTTGGTCAGTTTCGTGTGTGTAATAATGGAGACGTGTGAACGTGCGTTATCATGGAGCAGATCCACACCCTCCGTGAGTGAAGTCATCAGAATGGCTCACAGTACACATCGGAATTAATGGTTCTTCTATGCTCGAGGAATTCAACAAGCCACGTCAATTTTCGACGCTTTTCATAAGAGCCTCTGCTCTCTCCTGCGCATGTACGCGCCAGCGCATGTTCCGATCTACGCCGGAGACTCCAATCGCATCCCTTGATGTCTACACTACGTTCTCTCATAGCGGCATAGGCAAATATGTTAAAGGTTACGTTGCTACGGCGTTTCATACCTTTTCATTTGAATACCCATTTTAAAAGAAATTAAAAAAAACTGAAAGCTGGCATTCAAAAGAAATTAGATTAAATGATAATATGGAAAATTAGCCCTACCTACAATATATGATTTTAGTTTGTTATTTCCCCTGTCGTTTGAAATCGAGTTATATTCACAAAATTTATTTGAAAAATAACAATATTTTACATTACAAAAGAAGGCTGAAAAAAGATGAATGCGATAATAATACCTTTAAAAGTCATTTCTATTCCGTTTATGCTCCCCGAATTTAAATTATCCATTGTTAAGGAAATGACAACAAATATGAAATTCATTCTCATTTCTCAGAAAATGTTGTCTAGAAAAAAAAAGTAAATTTTCTTTGAGAAATTGACGTTAGTAAAAATGAAAACGAATTGTTGATCTGCAGGGACTGATGCAACTTCTTAAACAAACATTTCTACTCAACAGAATTTATATTGCATAATTTTCAATCTGAAATCCAGAATTTCCACATATATTAAGCAGCTTTTAAATGTGAAAAGGCGATTTTTGAGATAAAATTTCTTATGAAAAATTTCGAGCTGATTTGAAACTTCTTATATGTTTAACATTCATGATTACATTCCTCTCTAATTATTATATGGGTGAGGAAATATTTTGTTCTAATATTATATTTATAACAGCATATTTTGTAAAACATTTCCTTTACAACAAAGTTTAGACCACTAATAAAATGAAAGCAAAATATTTGTTAAGTGATATAAATTATATTTATAAATCCATTTAATACAACAGAAACCACATATATAAATTTTAATGCGCATGCGTACTCATAATAAATCGATATAAAAATAAATTACTGATTTCACGTAGAGTGAAGTAAATATAATTGAATGGAAAATGTTCAACTAAACTAAATGAATTAATGAGGCAATAATATAAAATGCAGATAGAAATGTGTTCGCTCATACAGATCCAGCCGTTTAAATGTTTCACACTTTTAAGACAGTAAGAAACAACTGTTTACATATCACTAAATTAATCCATATGGATCGAAATTTCATTGTATCCATTTCGAATCCTGCTATTAGTATGTGCACATGTAGTAAGCAATGTTACATTCCGAATCATGAGGATAAATTTATTTATAAGTGATAAATTATTTTCATTGTTACATAACAGCTAAACATTTATTTGGTTATTCACAAATTACAAACTTTGTGCTGAAAATTTTAATCCCATTTGCCTTTCAATAAAAGTTAATAATGGAGTTACTTTTCAATAAAAGCTAATAAGAGACTTCGAGTTCCCGAACTCAGTTAAGTTCTCAACAAGTATTTGATACAATTCATCATTTTTAAATTCATTCGAATCTCATCTATTAAGAAGATTACTATATCATGAATGAAAGAAAGAAATCTAACATCTCGAATTTTTATATATTAAAAACTAATTTCTCAAATTAAATTATCGAATTTTTCAGATAAGTGAATCAAAATTGGCATTTGAGAAGATTTTGAATACGAAGGTCTGTAAAAAATATTTATAAGGAATGATCTCTTCTAACTCCAGAAGTTATTTAGCAGATAGCAGAAATGAAAACAAAGTTTCACACATATATATTCATAAGAATTTCAATAATGATGCGAGCAAATTCCTGCCTGGAATAAAGACTCTCTATATATGCCGAAGATATTTTCATTGTTGAGCGAGAGGAAATATCCGTTCGAAAACAGTCTTAAAGAATCACCGGGATAACGCGAAGGAAACATTAGAAATCAATTATATTCTCTAATCTATACTTATAATAAAGCTCAATATGTGTGTGTGTGTGTGTGGCGCTCTATAGGCCAGACCATTCAACCTACAGCTACCAAATTTGGCACGTGTATACCTTGGAGGCCGGGAATGTGCACCTGGGGGTTATTTTTTCGAATTTTTAAATAGAATTTTATTTATTTAAAAATTAAGCGAAATTTTGACGTGTTTCTGCAATAACAGCCGAAAATATTACCGCACAAAAAAGATTTTCACATGAAGTTAAAGATAAAAAATTTATCTTTTAAGTGATACTACTGTTTTAATCTTAAAATTAAATTTCTATTTTTAATGAATTTTTAAATAAATATTTTAATTATGTTTTTCAATAATTTTTTTCGTCAAAAATAAAATTGAGGATTAAGCACGTTTCGCATTCATGAGAAAAAAATAGCTTTTTTCAAAGTGTTGCCATCACATTGATTAAAGCTCTAACGGAAAATAAATTAAATCTTTTTGGAAATGAAATCTGCAAAAATATAATTTTCGGCACGTGTCTGTAGGAAATGAAACAAATATGAAATATTATTTTTTCTAAAAAATAAATTCAAGAAAAATTATTCTATGATCTTTTACACTTCCTATACAGGGTGTTTATTCAGTCCCGGATCCATTTTGATATTTGATGACTCATAAAATAATGAAGATGTAAACAAACTTATGGCATTTATTCATGGAATAACTTATATATTTTCCTTTTCAGGTTTGAATATTTTTACTTTTGTAAATATCGTCTGCACGTGTTTTTAATTTCAGATAATTTCATTTTCCAGTCTAAATATCTGTACTTTTCTAAATATCGTCTGCTTATTAATTGCATTTTTCTCTCTTTTGTTTTTGGCAACTATTGAAATGTTATGTTTACTTTTGATGTGTTTGTTCTATGTAGTACTTTTGTATGTGATGTTTTAGTCGATCGGATATTAAGGAGAATGCATACACCACAAGAGAAAGCACAGATTTTATGGTGGTCATAGAGTTAATTTCCAATCAACTAAATCACTGACTTTTAAGAGTTAATTTCCAATCACTTAAACTGACTGATTTATGAAAATTTGAATATCACTATTCAATAAAAAAGGATAATTTTAGATTTTTCATCGATCGTTTCAAAGAAAATACGCCAATAAGCGCGCAGGTTTCTCAAGATTAATTGGCCTAAGATTATGAAAATGGTGAGTGTTTCTAAATTTTTAACATTTAAGACTTCATAAATAAGTCTTAGTTGATCGTGGAAAATAGAAACATTCATTCATTTATTTAAAATTTGGTGTGTCCAGAATATTTATCAGAATATGATACCTTACTGCATTAAATTTAGACTTCATAATTTTTGAAATATATTTATAAGCAGGAACAAAATATTATTATTGATTTCATTTCAATCCTTTTGGAAGCAAAACTAAAAACTGAATTTTATACTGAATCTCAGAAATTTTTGTTGAATTATTGTTTGAGATATTACATAAACTATGAAAAATATTTTGTAGTTAACATAAGACTTAAATACCGAGCGATTCTGTTTGCAATACTCATATTCAATAATAATAATAATTAATAAATAACAGTAAAGATGATAAATAAAATAAAACGCTTGGTTTTATTAAAAAATATCTTAATATTAATTGCAATTTCGTCATTTACATTTTAAATTAAAGTTGAAGTTTTACCGGAAATGGCAACAAATTAGCAAAACATATATAGTAAATTGAACGAAAGGATCTAAACAATATAAGTTTGGTATGACTATCAAAATTTGAAGATTAAAAATGTTTTGTTTGAGAATCCTTTAAGAGACCAGTTACTTAAAATATTTAATTGAAAATTGTAGCGAGCGGTAATACTGGCGAACCGGCTGGTCGCCAAAGGCGGCTAGTATTAAATAAAATTACATAATTTATTAAACGATTTTTTATATTTAGTAGTAGTAGTACTTCACATTTTTAATTTGAAATAAATAATTTTGGAAAATCTTGCCGGAAGAAAATATATAATTATTTAATGTACCAAACTTTTGATAACAATCTCAATTAATTCAGATAATCGAGGTTCTAATATATTTATTATCATATGTTTTGGTGTTCACGACTTTCCTTTTCGATTCTATTTCCATGGAGAGTTTCTAATGTCTAGTTAAAAGTATACAGCAATACGAAGGCTTTTTTTCAAGCTTCAAAGCATAAAAAAAAAGATGAATCTTCAAATTGACTATAAAAAAAAGACTAAGATATAGAGAAAACGTTGATTTTTCCGCAAAAGTTATGTACAAATATCTTTACTTTTTAACATAATCGATAATTTTTTTTGACATATTCGTTTCAAAATTTAATATAATTTTTGACCAAACCAGTTTTATTTTGAACATAATTGATTATTAGTTTTTATCACAATCATTTCGTAATTTAATTTACTTTTCGATGTAATAATTTTTACTGTTCGGTATAAGATCAATCATTTGCTGTATCGCAGAATCAGATTTGGATTGGACTTCCAAAGACTGTTGCCATCAGTGATGTGAGATGGATCTTAACGCTATTTACATTTTAATTTAAGAAATTAAAATTATTTACATTTTAATTTAAGAAATTGAAATTAGTTATATTTTAATTTAAAGAAAGAATTCGGATTAGGGAATAACCAAACATTTAATTTCCAATATTCACCTAAATCGTCATTTTGTCATGATGGTCAATCAACCTGGTGACTGGGGCTCTTCTATCTCCATTCTTTTCAAAACACTTGATCAAATCTTTGAACAAAATCTGTTGCGACAAACTTACTTCCTTGTGTCCTTTAACACTAGAACGTCCGGGATTTCGGTTACTCTTAAACTTCCGTCGGTGTAGCTTCGACCCCGCGATATGAAATATATAAAATAATTGTAATAACTAAATAATTGCCGTACTACTGTTCAGTAGGGTTTAGTTTTAAGACTTACTAATATTATTTTATGTTATCATGAATCTTTACATCATAAAAAACTGTAACAAATCCATTTACTTACAAATTACTTCTTCGGGTTCTTTGCAGTCACTTTCACGCAATCTTATACCTTCAATGGAATCTAAATTAGAACAAGACAACTTAGTACCATCCGATTCATTCTCAGAAAGCTCTCGTAACAAATTAGCAATTTAATCAAGGTTTAGACCTCTTCTACAAGCCACTGTTTCAGAGTGTTTGTCAGCTCTGCGCAAGGTTCGAAAATCGAATGAATTTCTTTTATAAGCAGTAAGTAAATGCTGTGAAACGCAACACTTAGACACGACAATTTTGGAATAATTGATTCATTTCCGCAGTGAACCCAATAACACTGCATTCAAGGTAAATGTGCGTTAGTATTTTGGAAAGTTTGTTTTACTTAGTGAACTATTGTTTGTTGAGCGATAGCTATTTATAATAATAAATTACCTTGGTGTCGAGATGACACCAGCGGACTTTCTAGGTATATTTAGTTGTAAAATCTCTCCTAATTTACCTATTACCACAAAACTTTTTCTGTGTAAGCACCATGAAAAATTATTTAAAGTTACGAAAAATTTTCAAATTCCCTGCAAAATGCGGAAAGAACAAACTAAACAGGTTCCAATGTCCAATCAACACCGATGGACGTTCTAGTGTTAATCAAGAACAGATTTAGAATTGAGTGATTATTTTTTTCTTTCTTAAAATGAAAAACTACTCGATTTTAGAGTAATGATGGGACTTTCAAGCCGTTAAGATGCATCTCATATCAGGCCGTCAATGTTCTCTGCAAAAGGGATCGGAAAACTGGTCAAACGACATGACAAATGTTTGAATCTTTACGGTGATTATAATGAAAGGTAATCGTTCTTGTACTTATCTTTTGTAAATAAATTCATTTTGTTCTCTACTTTTATCTTTTATATGGTTCATCGGAATTTAAAACAAAAACTTGTTCTCGCACCCAATTTGAAGACCATATTCATATTCTTTGATGCTGTTGACTGTTTATAAAATAAGAAAATGAAACTCATTTCATTTTCTAAAAGTAAATTTGATTTTGGCGTCAGAAAAGTGTGATTATATGATTTAAGTCAAACATAATTCTCCCATATTTCTAATTCATGAAAATAAGAATAAATAAAGGTTGTGAGAGCAGTATATACGCGATAATATTAATTTAATAATGCAATAATTTTCTACTCTGGCTTAAAGTTCCAGTATGGTGTGTTGGATGAAGTTTGCCTGTACTGATGGTTGTGGCAGCTAAAAGAAAAGAGGAGTGCAAAATACCATAGCATTTCATATTTCATTGATTTTCAATCCTGATCTGCAGTTTCAGAATGGAGTATTGGATGGATTAACTCTGATAGAAATGATTAAAAGCTTTAATTTGTGAAGGAATCAGAAGCAACCATTTATTTATAGCTTTATCCTGAAAGCAACATATTCCATTCATCCACGAATGAAAAATGACTATTTCATTTAAATACAAGGTATTTTAGAGCCAAAACTAGAAAGTTAATTAAACTTTTATTGAAATGATAAAAGCTCCAATCTATAGATAGAAAGTAATCGTTTATCAACTGAATTACCTTAAAAACAACATCCCAATTATGTAGAGGTAAAATCTAATAATCGTTTAAATATATTTGTGTATTTTAGACCACAAACTAAGTAATGCAATGAAATGTTGTAGAAAAATATCAAATATCGATAAATAATTTAATATACTTCAAATCTTACTTGTGATAAAATATGTGAATTAAATTAAAAACACAGGATTATGTAAAACTTTTAGAGTTTTATAATTCATAAATATTAATCATAAAAAAATAAAATATGCACATTAATAAATTTGAAAAAATCATATCAAATGAAAAAATTCATCTAAAATTTAAGGCAAACTATTTTTAGCAAAAAAGAAAAAGATATACAAATGAATTCACTTGCTAAATCTCTAAAAAGAATATACTTTTACTAAGGAAACGTTAGAAATGCTCTAAATAAGATTTGGAAAATATTTTTAGACTAAAAATTTGAACGAATAAGAATTAGAGAATTACTTCTTAAAAATTGCAGAATAATTTTAAAAGTTAAGAATCCAATTATTTTTCATGGAAATGTAATAAAGTAGAAATTTTAGCTAAGAATACATAGCTTGATAAAATTTTAAATTATAAGAAACTTATCCATTATTTAACAACGGATTATTTAATTTTTACAGCAGAAATATATTACATCTGAAGGTCTTGCAGAACAAAGGATGTATAAATGTACGTGACAACTGAAAGGTAATTGATTCAAATCCAGTTTTTTTTATAGAATTTAAAAAGAAAAGGAAATGGAAAATATTATGCATCAATATGCTATTTGTAAACAACATTCATGCAAATACTTTGATAAAACAGATTTGCATTATTTTCAATAAATTTAATCAGAATTTAACTACCAAAAGCAAAGTACACTGTTTACAATTTATTTGGAAAATATATTATTCTGTTGTTAGAATAAAATATTACGAACAATTCGATTCTGAAATAAAATTAGAAATAACTGGTTTGAACTGTTTTCAATACGTTTAATCCAAGGTTGACTCACGAAAGGGATGTTTATTATTTATAAACTATTTGAAAAGTAAATGTAACTTGAATTGTTCCGATTTTAGAAGGAAAAACAATAAAAATAATTTAATTCAGAAATAAAATTATTAATTTAAAACAACATTCTAAAATATAATCATTAAATGTATAAAAAAATCTGTAGACAGAAACCCTAATTTAGTTAGCTTACATGCAGATTTATTAGAAAAATATTCCAAACCGAAAATAGTAAACATTTTATTTTCTGTTTTATGAAAAATAGATTAAAGAAGATAAAATTTTTAAAAAATGAATCAAAATAAGATTAAAATTATTCACTAGAATATATCTCATGACAAATTCTCTTTCAAATTTAACAACAAATGATAATTTGTTTTAAGTAGATGTAAAATGAAAAACAAGCATTTTTTCAATTATATTACAAATCCAGTATTTTTATTCTTTTTAAGAAACACAGTAAAATGAGTTTAAATTTAGATTTTTTTACGGCAATTCATCTACTGTTAATCTGAATTTTAAATTAACAGAAATCTTACAAAAAAGATAAAAAAAGATAGAATTAATATATTTATATACATTTTCCAAGATATTTTAAGGAAACATAATTAAAGAAGAATCACAAAGCTTTGGCATTATGAAAATATAGTTTAGAAGTAACGTAAAATAATTCAAGGAACTTCACGATCTATGTGAACTGAAAACAAGCATTAAGCAACATTTTCACAACATCGTCACTTAAACTCTGCATTCTGTTATGGGACTTAGTGATTTGCATTTCAGTGCCTATTAGAGAATTGTGGACAGCATATTAACCATGTTTTAAACAAGTTGTCGTCAACTTCATTTTTTTGTTGTTTTTTTTCTTTTTCTACAAATTTTGTCCCCGAGACAAAAATCGATTTTCATTTTTATTTTTTTAAAAAAAATTGTCACTTTTTTTTGGCCTACGGTCAGTTAAAAGCTGATTTTTTTTCGCTTCCCAACACCATGTCCTTTTGAATAGGCTTTGACAAAGAATTCCAGAACAAAATGTCACTTCTTTTCATTAGCCTCACATGGTGAGCGGAAACTATCTGTCAACTCTTCAACTATGTTTTTCTTTCTCAAGATAAATTTTCATTGCTTCAAGTACACTTATATGCAATATCAGGTTATTCTGGCCAGTGTTTCTTTTTTTTTTTTACAGTCTTTTGAAAGTGCAATTTTAATCAAAATCCCCTTTTATAATAATGATAATTATTTCATTATAATCTTTCGAAATTCTGTAAAAGGATGAATTATCTAATTTTTAAATGAAATTGTTTTCAGTCTCATTTTGGCAAATATGTTCATCGAACTATAGATTGTCAACTCTTTATCTGGAAGGGTTTCTATTTTACATTTATTAACACTAAAGCTACCACGAGCGGGTCATTTGACCCGCTTCCAATGTATCGGTGAAATGCCGGTAGGTTTAGTGTTAAATTCATTATTTTTATGCGATATTTTTAATCATAATAATTTCTTGAATGAGATTTTCAAATTTAAGAAGTGAAACTTATTTCTATTAAAAAAATACAGCATGTATGTTTTTCAATTTACAAGGGGCGTTCAAATGAAAAGGTACGAAACGACACTGTGAGTATAAATGAAGACTTTATTCAAAGTATATACCACAGGCCTACGCACAACGATCCCATTGATTAACGAGCCGAAGGATTCCTTGTTCCCAGAATTCCTGTGGCTGTTACGCGACCCAGTCCTTCACAGCGCCCTTGAATTCGCCATCCGAGTTGAAGACCTTCCCTTTCAGATGTTTTTTCAAGGGACTAAGCACATGAAAATCTCAAGGCGACATGTCCGGGCTTCAGGTCAGATAGTCGAGCTGCTCCCACTTGAACTTGGCCAGTTCCACGTGTGTGACCCTGGAGACGTGTAGACCCGGTCTTTTTTTTCTTGAATGGACCTGCATTGTTTTCGGAATGTCTCACAATACACATCGAACTCAATGTGAACACCATCATGTCTTCACATGCACTGCCACGTCAATTGAACGACTCTCTTTGCTGTCTCTGCTCTCTCCTGCGCAGCGGGCCCACGCGCATACTCCGATCTACGCCGGAGACTCCAATCGCATCCCTAGATGTCTCGTTACATTCTCCCATATCGGCATATCGAAATAACGTTAAAGATTACGTTGTTACGACGTTACGTGCCTTTTTATTTGAATACCTCTTGTATCTTATAAACACCTCTTT
Source organism: Argiope aurantia (assembly GCA_026543865.1). NCBI lineage: Eukaryota > Metazoa > Arthropoda > Arachnida > Araneae > Araneidae > Argiope > Argiope aurantia. The sequence continues at coordinate 12,485 of JAPMOR010090771.1, read as the reverse complement.
ATTTAGATTAAGGAAGTCGCAAAATTATGATGTATAAATAAGTAAATTTTGTTTTTTCTTGGATAATATAAGCTAAAATGCTTCAGTCGAATTTCCGTATTTACAAATATCGCAAATATATGTATATAAATCACTGAGTATTAACAAATGGAGATATAAAATGGGGAATAATGCAGTCAAAGACGCATTGATTACATTTTCAGAAGATATCAAAACGGACTGAATAGAAGAAAAATAGCCTTTTCTGACTAGTATCGACAAATAAGCGAAAAACAAAAAATGTTTTCATCGCATGCGCTGTAGTAGAGAAAGTGAATCACAAAGTAGAAGAAATTAAAAGAAGATTTGAAATGTTTCCGTTTTATCAGATCCCTCTTGAAGCAATGACCGTAAATCAAATGCAAAGATAGCCACTATTTTTTTTTCTTTTTCTAATATCCTTTACTTTCACATTTAATAATAATAAAAACGAAGAAACTAATATCTTGGCAAATAGAGATTTTCATATCGTTAAATATTAAACCCATCTTTAAGACGCAGAAAATGCAATGCAGAAAATTAAACCAGAGTCATGCAGCTTAACTGGCATATTAGTTACTTTTAGCTTTCATGTCATTTGTTTAATTAAGGTAGAATGAAAGAGCTAATATTATTACACAGATGAATTATTTTTTGTTTTAATTAATAATTGCAGGGGAATACAAAATTAAGAAATGAATATTTATGAATGTTTGCTTAAAAAGTGTCATTAGCCGCGAAATGAGATCGGAGATGGTTGAATTGAATCAATTATCGTCAGAAAGGAAATTTATGAAACGAAATCTATGAGAAGGAACTCAAGTGAATTAATTGTACCGGAGAATTATCTAAGATGTGTTGTCACTAACAGGTCATGGTCATAGAATTATTCGAAGAGTTAGAAAGAATGCTCCAGTTTCTTATCATTGGATTAAGAATCAAGCAGAGGAATTGGAATACTTGTGGCGAAGATTCATGCTTATTATGTTTCCTTGGATGGATACAAATCATCCGATTTTTAAAACGTTTATTTGAAACAAAATTACTCATCCTGGATTATATCAAGTAGTTTTTAGAATTAAAATGCATTTCGTTGAAAAGAATTCGAGCGTTATCAACAATGGAAACCATCGAAATTTCTGTGAAAAGCAAGATTTTCTTAATTAAATTTTATATCTAAGGTAATTGTTTAAAATATAGAAAAGGAATTAGCTACGTTAATTGTTAAATTCCATAAATATACTTATTTTTTAATTTATATAACTGCCCTAAAATTTACGTTTTGGGGAAAATTTTCAAAATTTCTTTTATTTATTACCTTCATAGGAAATAAAGTATGTGAAAAGGCTTTATTTTTCATTTTATGATTATTAGAATTAAAGTACTTGCGTAAATAATAGACAGGAAATGAAACTTTTGAAAACAAAAATTCAAAGAGCAGTGAAACTGCAAACATTTAATTTCAATAATTCTTATTTTCAACCAACATATTTCTTAAAAATATAAATTTGTGTTTTTGTTTCGTTTTGTTTTAAAATTTATTTCTGGGAACTGTCTTTTTATCACTAAAGTTACATAGTTCTTTTACGAAAAAATTTATGTTTTGAATAACTGCAAATAATACCAAAAAAATTATAAATTTTTTAATTACTTTTTCGAGAAATTAAAAAAAATGTGCTAAATGGCTACAATGTGAACTAAATACCTCAGTGACACTAATCGCATTACAAAAATTCTGAAATAAAAATAAAAGTCCCTTTCAATAATATATTTTTTCAATCGAAAAAATATTTTGATACTATTTTTAATGAAAGAATTAGTCATACAATAGCCATCTTGGCATTTTCCCAAGCTTCTAGTTTAAATCTAATTCTAGACAACTATTACCACATATCAATCTTTTCTATGAGTATTTATCAAAAAGCATTTAAAAATTGATTTACAAAACCCATTGTTGCCTTTTGAATCAATCATGTGGTGCTTTATAAATAGTAATAAAAACGTGTATACAAATGGGTACAAGATGCAAGGTAAGGTTAAAATTAAAATTAATTTTTGAATAAAAAAGTAATTTTTACTAAATGGCTTTTCCTCAGTCATTCCTAACAATATTTTGAAAATTTTAGAGCAAGAGGCAATGATGAAATACTGAAAAATACATGTAATGAATATTTGAAGAAAAAATTGGTCTTCAAACTACAATGAATTGTAAGTGCGAAAGTTCAGGAAATCATTTAGAAATTTTGAAAGATTACTACTACTACATCAAGTCACATCCCTGCTTCTAGAATATAAATTACTCTAGATCAGATTTTAAACGGTGTGAATGGAAAGAAAACATGAAAAGCTATTTTTATAATTTTTATGAGCAAATAATGAGGGAAGTTTTTAAAGATATATTATACATTACAATGAAATTAGATTTAAAATAAAGAAAATTCGAAGAGCTCAATGTTTAGTCCAAGTTTGTATTTGTATTATGACGGCATTCTTAAATTTCAACAAATGTCAAGTTGCTCAATGGAGTGAATGAGTTGCATCAGGTTGTTAAAAAATCTTCTTTTATGGAGATCTGTAAAGAGATTTAAGCCAATAAATATAGAGCAATGGTAAGAAGACAGAATGATGCAAAATCGAAGAGTTCATCATCTTGGCCCATGTACAATAATTCAATTTAGCTATTTTAAATCTTTCAAAATAGTTCGGAAATAGGCCATATACAGGTATGAAAAATTTCATTCCTTGTACATTATCTAAATCACAGTTTTTAGACAAGATAGGAAAAGTATGGCCGCTAGTTGCTCTTTCTTCTCATTTTTTCTGCCAGGATTGTAGAAATAATGTTTTAAGGATTTCTTCATATAACTTATTGGTTTTTGCGAATCAATAATAACTCTTTCATTAGAGGCTCTTTTTACTATCTGGTAATTTTTTTTTAATTTCTGAAATTATCACGATGTGTTCATTTAGTTTAGAATTTTGATCCATCTTGGGAGTGTAAAGTGTGGCTATTTTAATTATAATTTTGTGATATTTAATGGCTGAGGGCCTGAAAAGGTTATCATTGCAGATGTTGTAATCATAATTTTATTATATTGTCCATATCATACCTTCATATATTGGCGTATTTAAATAAAGGAGATATTCTAGATTTGACAGCGAGAAAGAAGGAAAAACTAGGTATAAATTCGAAATTATTTGACTGCGGCGATTTTTCGAAATATTATTTTGTAGACAGTTGTGATATACAGTAACTATGAAAATAACCCTTAAAATTAGTCGTTTGGATTTATTGAACAGTCTCATAAAATCGATGCATTTTTTTTTATCAAAGAAAGCAATTTTTATCAAAAGCTCTTATTCTATATATTTACATGAATGTTATAACTTTTTATTTCATTTCAGTGTCAAGATTACTGTATCAACATTTAATGCTATATGCAAGAATAAATATCATATGATTTGTTAATATATTCTGTTGTAAAGACCTATTCAATACGAATTTAAAATACTGAAATTTCCTAAAGAAGAGATCTATCTTTCTGTAGTAAACAACCAGATGTTTCTTTCTAAAATTTTATTAGAAATTTAATACTTAATTTTATATTTACCACATAGGCTTTTAGAGCATTTTAATTTCTTTGAAATAACATTTGAAGAACATTCTTGCTTTCCTGGAAATTGAACTCGGATAATATTTCTTTTTATGTATATTAATTAGGAAAAATCTCTTAAAATTTATGCTATTCACAAAATATTATATCTTTAAACAAGCATTATATATATATATATATATAAATTTATCCATTTCGTATATCTCGGAAACAGCTCCAACGGTTTGGATTAAATTTTATATTTAGATAAGGTTTTGGTTTTTAAGTTTATTTATGTAGGTGCCTTTCCTAAAAAAACCCGCGATATTACACACACAAGAAAAAACATTTTTATATAACTATTAGAGTCTCCTTTTATATCTATTCTCATGGTGATAATGTCATTTAGAGCCATCTCGTAAATTTTTATGGTACTTGCATTGTTGATATAGGATAACCTAATGGTACCTCAAAATTTTGTGAGATAGCGCTATATGACATTATCCGGATATGTTCGGCTTACATCCAATAGCAAAAGTGAAGTTATTGTCTTAACCAATTCAAATAACATGTTAAACTAATTAGTGCCTTTATGATTTTTTAAAAATTTAAATAAGCAATTTATATGTAAGTAAGATTAAAAAATATTTATATATAATCAGTATCTAAATACTTTCATAAAAAAAAAAAAAACACGATTTTGTAAAAATTCCCGAACGAAGTTTCGTCACCCAAGTACTAAGATTTACATGAACAGGGGAATTATATTATTTCCTATGCTAATATTTTATTCTTACATTTTCTCCCCTTCATTAATAAATCGCTCATATGTAAAAACATTTCCCATCAAGAAATATGATCAAGATAAATTACTTGAAAATATATAAATAAGGCATGAGAAAATAGGTTTATAAATTAAATAATTGATGCTATTTTTTTTTAAACAAGCTTATGTTTGGCACTGTCTAAAGTATCTATTAAGAATTCGGAGAGTTGTGTGTTAGCTAATTTACAGCTCATTCTAAATATTATGAAAACCATCGGGAGTTATCTTTCCGAAACTTTTTTTGTATTTTGTATATTTTGATTCTTTGTATATTCTCTAATAAATTTAACACGCATACTAATCTTAACATGCAATTCTTATTGTCCCTTTCTCTGAATATTTGTGTATTATCAACCAAATAATAACTTATTAGCTTGCTATCTTTGACGATCTTTCTTGTTAATCACTTGAATGCGGTTAATACATAAACACTGGGCGCACTGAATGTGCAATTTTAATGATTCGTTTCTTCAAATCATTGAACAAAAATTTGACACAGAACTAAAATTGTAGTCACGAAATATGCTTAATGCATCAGAATAAAAAATATTAAAAAGATAATTTTAAAGGTTAAATGAAAAAATCCGACTTGTCAGAAAATTAAATCGATAAGAAAATTTTCTTTTCAATATCTGCATACTCTTTTTCAATGTTGATGACGTAATACTTTATTAAAAAAGGATAATGTAAAATTTGATCGTCTATATCTAAACTAAGAACAAATAAAAGAAAACTGATTTGATCCAAGGACCCCTTCTGCTTCTATGGAGACCTAAACCTCGCTTGATGCTCAAATTACCACTACATCATAATTTAAGATTCATTCCGAGACCAACAAGACCATTCTGACTTTATAATTTATCATTTAGATATTACAAACCAATTTCAGGGCTCAAAACAAACAAGTCCCTTCGAACCTGACAAAAGCAATAGCTAATTTGGAAAACAGAAGATGTTAAATTTAATTATAACTTCAAACGTATTCCTGAGAACTATTTCGTAATATCGAATCTAGAGTCATCGATTCCAGTTTTCAATCATCTCTCGAAGAAGCTATGTAATAGGAGAATTATATTCAGCCCCTGTCTCTGTTAGTCCTGCAAATTGATTCAATTAACATTTTTCATATATTCACGTCGGAGTGAAATCTGTTTATACTCTTCCGAGAACAAAGTGGAGGACAGAGCAATTACCAAAAATAATGAACTTTGCAATCGGTGTGTTTGTTAATAATAATAATGTGGAATGATCAGAAATCGTTTTTCCTAATTAATTGTCGAATACTGTTTTGATTTCGACTGTGCCATCACATGCATATGATGCATGTTAAAGTTAGGTTAAATCATAAAATTGCTTCCTTCTGATTACTCTCAAGAACAAATGAGTGTTACTGACGGTTATTTGAATTAAAGCTGACTCCTTTTATTTGTTACCAATTAACAGTATGCATTATACCGTATCGTAAAGTAAACCATGAAGACTGATATTCTTGTTATTTTAGAGTCATCCCTCAGCGGACAGCTTTGGGATTCGTGTGTTCCAAAAATGTGCTTTTTGGACGCAGGGTGGTTTGAAACGAGGGGATACGTGTAAATCTCGAGTTCGAATTTTTCGACTATTACAAAACCTTTTTTTTTATACTTTATATACGAGGAAATCATAAATGTCATGGAAAAATATTGCTAAAATATTCTACCAAATGTGAGATTAGTATTTTTTAATTTGTAGCTTTGGCGTTGGATTCACATCCCTTAGGTTGCGAGTTCGAACACCGCCGGCCGAAGACTCTCTGTGTATAAAGTAGCTGGTGCACTTATAAATCCGTCGTAGACACAAAGTTCTCCAAGTCGTGACAATAAACTGGATCAGAGGTGATCGTTCTCTGATTCAGGACTAAATTCCGATCTGTGGATGAGTGAATGAAATGTATGAATGTAGTCCGCTCCGTGAAAAAGGCTGTGATGCGTGAGAAGCTAAGACGTACTCTTGGCCCTAGATGACGTGACTGAAACAAGAGACGCTAATACTCGGCATACAATCGCTGACTCCGTCACCGGGCCTGTCTATGGCAAGTGCCATAAGCAACAACAATTTGAAGTTTTAGATTGAATTGCCATTTTGAAGTTGTATAAGGCTATTCTAATATGCATCTTTTAATTCTAAATTATAACAGGATGATGCGGACAATTCTTAAGAAGGCACATTGCTCGAAAGTCTGTCCCTTCACATGATCCCGAAAAAGTAGACAATTGAGTCACGACTCCAGATTTAACTTATACCAGGCCACATTTACTGTGGAACTTCAGAGTAAATGTATCTTAAATTTACAATCGAAATCCATTAGGAAATTACAAAGGATCTTGTGCATTTTATTGTTTCGTTACGAAATGTAGAAAACCGTCTAATGCTTCTATTAGATCAGTATCTGGTATTATTCATTTATATATTCTTTTGAATTTTGATTCAATAAATATTATAACAATTTTTGTATTTCTTACAGATGAATTAAAGTCACAACATTTTTAACCGAGACTAAAATGTTTTTATTCCGAAATTTTTAAAGTTCATTGCAGTTAGTTGGAAATTATGCAAATAACTACCATTGTGAAATTTTTTTATAAGATGATCCCCAAATTTCATGTCTTACGAAATATCGGGGAAATTCTTCTTTCAAACGTTTGACAGAGGAGACAATTACTTTTTAAACACCAGAGGAAATTTTTGTTATCCAAAATAATCAGTACGGTTTCTATGGAGCGTTGTGAAATATTTACAGTGATAGAATATTACTTCTAGAAGTAGAAATGAAGAACATATTTTTTAAGTGTTTCGGGTTTAAATAAACATTTTTATATAGAAAAATCTTACTTAAGAATATTGTGATGAAGATGTAAATAATTATTCAGTTTGTTTAAACAAACAATTAAATTTTTTATAACGAAGCAACTCACAAAAGCACGAAACAGAAAACTTATCTATCCCTGATGGCGCTCAGCTTTTATACATATACTAGCCACCTATGGCGACCAGCCGGTTCGCCAATCTTAATGTTCGTTTAAATTTAAATATTTTACGCAATTCCTACTTTAATAGATTCTTCATAAAAAATATTTTAAAACTTCAAATTTTGATAGTCATATAATTAACTCATATTATAAAGGCCTTCAGTCATAACGTAATATTATCTCTCTAATTTTCTGTTAGCTCCCATAGAATTTATGCTTTAAATTAAAGTGGAAAGAATTAATCTGCAATTAATATAATAATATTTTTTACTGAAACAAAGCATTTTTTTATAATATGATTACTGATAACAGAGTCACTGAGCGTTTAAACTTTATGGGCACTAAAGAATATCTTTCTTAATTTATCTAATATTTCAAGAATTTGTCAACAAAATTTTCTCAGATTCATCATGAACAGATCTATTGATTAACAATGTTTAATTTTAAATGCATCAAACACTAAGAAAATAAAACGAATAGTTTAAAATAATCGGTCGAAAACAGGTAAAAATAAAAACTGTTTAACTAACTACTCAAAAACTCCTTTTTGGCTGGAAAGTTAGTTTTTAATTAATAATTAAAATTCTAATTAAAAATCCAAAAAAGGGACCCCAGGTGCACATTCCCGACCTCTAAGGTATACATGTATCAAATTTGGTAGCTGTAGGTCAAATGGTATGACCTGTAGAGCGCCAACACACACACACACACACACACACACACACACACACACACACACACATTGAGCTTTATATAAATATTGATAGAATGTTCGAAAAAATCCCATTGAATATTTAAGAAAGATCTAGAACCTTCCAGATCTTAGAGAAACAATAGATAACATATTCAATAAGAGAATTCTAGTCTTTGGATTAAACATCTTGGTTGGGATTCGAACCATGAGCTAACTATTCAGAAATTAGATGCTCTACCATTTGAGCCATGATGATTGCTAGTTATTCTGATTTGTAAGGTATTTTTTTAGTAACGTAATTGCTCTGTAATTTGGATAGTTAATAAAACTTATTTTTCCCAAGGGAAGTTCAACGTGTTTTTTCGAAAAACAAGTAGTTGAAATTTCTATTAAATATGGTACATGCAAATTTTTTTTAGATTAATTCAATATAGTTATTATATATCTAAAAAAATGAATATTCAAATATTTACTTTTATTTTTGCATTCAAACAATTAGTATAAAATACTAAAAAACTATTTTAATTATTTTTTTACTTTCCATACTCAAATTCATGGTACATTGTTATTCATAGTTAATATGAGATCTTTAAATAAATTTATAAAATTTTCTATCAGATGATTCTATTCTTATGGCGTCAAAAGTTAATTCAAGATATCATTTAACCGATAATTAACTTCTGAAATTGTTAAAATAGTGTATTTGCATTAAAACAAACGAATGCACAGAATTTAAAGTTTTGAAAACATCGGAAAATGAAAGAAAATTTGATTACTACATTCCATATTTATAAACATGAAACAAATCAAATTTAAAAATGCTTAATAATTATAAAAACATTCACCATTTCTGGAATATGAAATTATTACTTTAAGAGGAAGTGGAACAGTTAAGATAACATAGCAATGTTAAACACCGTATTTCTTTTTTAAATTTTGAATATCATATTTAATTATCATTTCAAATGAAACTCATTTAAACTCAATAATGAACCAGACCGATAACATTGTATTAAAATTTTTTAAAAATGATCTTCAATAAATTAAAAATGTATAGAAGTTGTTATAGTAATATATAGAATTAATGATATCTAAAAAAGAACTGAAGTGAAAAAAGAAATTTGTTTACTTACAATTAACATCTGTTTGAGAGAAAAATTTGCCTTGGAGTAATTAGTGAAGTCTTTAAAGCATGTTTGTCCTTTCTTAATGCCCGATCCTTGTTTAAAATGCTCTATCAGTTCAACAGAAGTGATTAATCTAATTAAAACTGCAAAACAAAAAATACAAATCGCTTTTGAAAAGATAAACAAGACAAACAGCATTTAATTATATATTTTCAATTATGTCTTTAAACTAATTATTAATATCCTTTGATATAAAAAATAGTAATTCTTCTAAATAACAATTGTTTTTTTAAAAAATTTGATCTAATCTATTTTATCAAAATAAAAAATAAAATTTTCATTATTATTACAATTACTTTCATTCCAGAAATAATCGTGCAAATTTCCGATACAATTAAATGGGAATAACTTATTTCATTTGATATGTTAGAAATAATACATTAGTATTTTAATGTTTAAGAAATTGATTAGACTTAAGTAAACTGCGAAGTTAAAATAAAGTACTTCTTTAATTAAAACTTCAAATAAACATTTCATAAAGCAGAGGAATTTTTATTTATTTCTCTTGGTTGCATTTAAATAAGAATTTATCATTACTGGATTATTGTAACTTTATTTTTTATAATTCTTTTTCAGAAAGCTTCATTAAGTTTTAAAGCAATAAGTGGATTTTTTTCTGTTAGATGTTATGAAATTAAGATTGTAACACTCTCTAATAATGCCAACACTTTTACCAAGCGCCAACTCCCTCGAACTGTAACACTTTCTAATAATGCCAATGCACCAACCTCCTCGCCAGTTCAAAGTACGGTGCTAGCTGCAAGCTTTGAGCATATAAACCTACTAACCTCAAGAATGAGTTAAGTTAAACTGTAAATTTAAGTATTGGCTAAATGTAGAATTGTTGTTGTGTAATTGTAAGTGTAATATATTTTATAATTGGTGGCTTTTAAATTCTTTTACATCGTTAGAGCCCGTTTTCATGCATTGCTCTTACAAGATTAAATTATTAATAAACATAATTTCATTATATTATTCTCTCTACTGTATTAATGCTCACTAATTTAGACAAAAATTTGTCATTTTGTTTCTGATCTGTTAAAACTATTTTTTAAATGTTTTTATATTTAATTTTGGTTATAAATTAAATGTATTTTTTTAATGCGGCACAATTTTGAGATTCCTCAGGTTGATAAATGACTGCTACATCAAAAGAAATTTGGTATTAATAAAGTTTGGTATTAGTTAAAAGGTATTTGTAAAGATAATATTATTTATTAATTATCTCTAATAGATAATATTATATTATTAGAGATAATAATGTTAAAAATGTTTTAAAGAGGATTCTCGCTGGCTCCCAAAAAAGTCTATTCGGTCCGAGAACTGAAGATATAAAAGAAATCAAGAAACAAGCAACTATGAGAAAGCCTAATTAATTCAGTAGAAAAGAAACTTAATCGTCACCCAGATGGGTAAATACTATGACTTACACCTTGAAATTTCTGACCAAAAATTATAAATTTCCCAAAAAAGGTTTTAAAAAAATTTTAAAACTCATAAAATTACCTTTTGAATAACATCAATTTTAACCTTGTACAATTTTTCTTTATTTGAAATAAGATATTTAAATGCCATACACAGCCTTTAAATTAATAAGGCGAAGATAAATCTTCTGGTTTATGCTGCTTGCAAAATAAGACATTACCACCGATCCTTTAAACAAAAAATATCCAGTTTTTTAGTTTATTTTTACATAATTACGCCATTTGAACAAAACACTAAGCATGGTTGTCAAGAGCATCTGCAACTATATTTTTAAATGCTATAATAAAATTCAAATTCGTCCACCATTATACTCAGTCGTGTGCTTTTGAAAATATTAGAAGTAAGTTTTAAAAAACTGCTTTCTTTAGAACTTTGATTACGAAATAGAATTTTCACTGCTGCTTTTATTTCGTAATAAATACATTGTTTAATTTTCACCCACAGTATCAATAACAAATTAATGCAATTTAATTTCTTTTTTCCAATCGGAACAAATAACTAAGCGAAATTTTTAAAAATAAATGCATTTTATAATCATGGTTTAACAGCTTAAAAAGTCAATAATCTGAGTGTACAAGCTGGTCGTGAAATGCGGCGTTCCTTTTTTTTTGTGGCTGAAATTATGGAATAAATCATAAATTGTATTGATGATAATTTTGCAGCAATGAATATCTATGTTAATCACTATTTTGAACTGTAAATATTTTACCACACTTTCTTAAAAATTCGCATCAATTTAAATAACGATATGTTTCTATTTAGAATAGAAAAACTTTGCCACATTCTAAATAGAAGGCGCCTCTTTCTTAGTTAAGTTGCTTTTACTACAACGAACATGAGTCATCGGGTCTGTTTCCTTTTCGTTTGTCAGGAACAAATGTTTATTCATTTGGTTGTCTTCGACAGTTGTTGCATCCATCAGGAAACAACAATATAAATCCTTTCTTAATAGAATGAGAATGCAAAGCGGTTTAGACATTTCTTGGTATTTCCACTTGTAAGAAATAGGATTTTACGACTTTTTTCTCTTGTTCCTGTAAAGCACAACTCTGCACATCAATATTCTTATCTTTATGAATTGCTAGGAAGCATTCAAAATCCAATTTTTTTCGACAAATGTGGTCAACAAAAGGGCAGAATTATTAGATAAAATAGAATAGAAGGAATCTTGGAATTCTTGTCAAAAATAATAGAAGCGTTGCTTCTGTTTTAGTTACCAGATATATTCCCACTCTCTTTTGATGTCACCTACTAGATATATCACGTTTGCTGGTGATGTCAAAGTACTGTTTGAGATTCTGAGTTGTGTTCCTTTTTGATTTGCTTACAAAGCTCTGTTTTTCAAAGATGTCATGCACCGTTAAAAAACGTTTTTGTTTATTTCAAAATAATTCGATCTTTTTGTCGTCAAAAAACATAAGTCCTGCAAGAAGAGCATTTTCGAAAGTATTTTCCTATTTGTTGTTTCACGGTTTCCAGTTTTCAAGTTGCCAATATATGAATTGAAAGAGAGAAAATATACTTCACACAGGATTAATAAATATGGTAAAGTTTACTATTTTTGGAATAATTAAAGCGAATGTAAGGATTTTTCTTAATTCAAAGTTTAAAAGTAAGAATGAAATGGAAAAAATATTTAATAATGCTTTTATCTTTATTTAATTCAAACTGATGGTA
>JAPMOR010090762.1:0-48739 GCA_026543865.1 Argiope aurantia | reverse complement strand
AAAATATTGAATCGCAATATTGTAAAATATTGAATCGCAATATTGTATACTATGGAATCACCATATCGTATAATAGTGAATCCCCATATTGTATAATATTGAATAATCCAGTATCGCACTATATTGTGCATAAAGTTGTATTACCTGGATTTTGTCCTGATCTGTCTCTAAAGAAATCGAGTGTTATTTTTAAGCACATAGCATGTCCAATTTTTGTTTCTTAAATTTAATAAGAATAAGTTTGAAGCTCTTAATGCTTATTTTTGATAGTAGAATATATATATCAAAATGTGATACATCAATCTATAACATATATATGAAACATGAATACTGAAGAAAAAGTAACTTGTGAATTCATTTTGTTTTTCTTTTGTCTGTACAATTTAGAAAATATATTTTATTCTGAAACTTTTAGTTTAAAGTTGCTATATAAAAACTAAAGTATTTAATTTTATATTGATCACTGTTTGCAATACCGCCCCTCTCCCCCTTCTCATCTGAAGCTCAGTGTTGCCGATTGACTATAAGCAGTTTCATAAATATAAATTATACTTAAAGAAGATATGATTTTGTAAAACATTCCTTCATTTATTTATTCAAAAAATAAAATTAAAAAAACATTAAATCACTTTTAAGAAATCAGGCATTTAAGGATCAAGATTTGTCTTGTATGAGCACCAACAGAAATGTTCTGTATTTAAATTTTTTTTTTTTTTCTATTTTGCTAGAAAACTGTTGTGTTTGGGTTTGTAGCGCATAATTTTCTCTTATCAAATGGTTTGGAACTTGCTTTTATATAATAATGCGAATAGGATGAAATAGTAAATGTAAACTATGACATGCTTAAGAAGTAAACAATACATTCTAAAGGCCAGTTATTCTTAAAATTATAAAATATGGGGCGAAATTCCTTCCTCACTAATTAGTCCTCAATAAATCGATATAAAAAATAATTATGTTTTTAAATAATTAAAAGTAAATCTAAATTTTGATGTGTGGAAATAATTTGGGAATTTTTTAATTTGATGTGCTACCTGTAAATCGAGTGAAAAGAAAAAGATTTAACTGTAAAAGATTTTTTTTAATAAGCAGACAGGCAGACCTTTTATCGGTATGATTCTTTAAGAACAGAATACAACGACTAATGCTATCAAGCTAAATTTTAAATGATGACATTCGAATAAAGCCTGAAATGCTTTATACCAGATGTTTCAGTCTAGTCTTTAATTACTTTTTTAATTAGCGAATAATTATTTTTCTGTCTTACAGAATAATTTATTATTTTTTATGTTTCCTCTCTATTTGATGAATTTTCTATATGTATTTCAGCAATTTCTCGAATCTATATGTTCATGATTCTGTAAAAAATAAATATGAATGCTATGTTTTTTTGAAAAAAGGCAGTTATTGCACAGGATTTTTTTTTTGTTCTAATATCAAACTTAATGAGATTTTAAATATTTTTTTAATTCACTGATTAATTTTCCGTCTTTCTTTTACTTTTCTATCACTAATGATTAATTCTGAAAAAAATAATTGATTTACATTTTTATTTATATTTGATTCATATTTTCTTAGTTCAAATATTCTTTTATTTCTGAAATATGTGTATTATTTCTTTTTAATTTGTGTTTCTTTTTTTTATAGGTGAGTACAAAATATGTGTTTTAACTAAAATCCTAAAATCCCAGAGGAGGTGAGAGTTTTTATTTTGATAATGATTTTTAAATTTTATTTTAAGAGGAAAAAAAAACTGTAATTATATGTAAAAAACTGTAATAATTCAAACGATAAATTAGATCACAGATGTAATACAATATCTTGAATTTATAGTATCTCCAGTTTTTATATTGCATTAAATATCATAACAGAGAAACATGTAAAAAAATGTAGAATAAATTAAATGTATTTGAAAACAATTCTTTTTCAAAAATTTTTATTTCCCTTCTTTATTAAGCTAGAATATTTCTTTATCAGTTATTGAAAAATGTTTGGCTTCTAAATTGATTAGTAAAGAAAAAGAAGCAAACGATTTTTTTTTCCAGAGCTATTTTGATTACAAAATTTACCTTAAAATTATAATTAAATTGCATTTTGAAAAGTAAATTTGAGAATTAGAAAAAAAAAAATGAAGAGTATGTTGTTGATGTTTTGTTCCTTAAAAATTTGATATCTTATATTAGATATGTTTCAGTATTTTTAAAAAGTGGTTTCCGACTTTTTTTTTTCACGTGAAAGATGCCATATATCTTATTCAAAATTTTTTTATTAGTATTGTTTAGTATTCAAAAGTTTCTTTTTGGTTTTATTTTTAGAATAAAAACAATAATAATAAGAAAAAAATTACGTTTTTGATTTAATGCATGCATTTTTATTTAAAAATTAATTTTCAGAATTAAGCATTTTAATCTCTTGTCGTTTTTTTCTTTTCTTGTTTTTGCTAAATATTATTTTTAAAATATCACAGGTCACATTTTAGTTTCATGATAAAGGAATTTCTTTTCATCTTCAATAATTTTAAAGAAATTTTTTACGATAAAATTAGAACAAAAATTAAATAGATTTAAGGCTCTTAAAGTATTACAAAATGTTCATAATACATCATCCAGTCACTGAATTATATTTTAAAAGAATGTATGCTAAGAAAGAAGAAAAATTTTATTTTATAAATAATTAAACTGGTCATGACAAAAGTTACAAAATAAGATTATTTCTAGAATTGGAAAATTGCTTGAAGCTTTATATCTATACTTATAATAAAGATCAGTGTGTGTGTGTGTGTGTGTTGGCGCTCTACAGGCCAGACCATTCAACTTACAGCTACCAAATTTGGCACGTGTATACCTTGGAGGCCGAGAATGTGCATCTGGAGGTTATTTTTTCGAATTTTTAATTAAAATTTTATTTATTTAAAAATTAAGTGAAATTTTGGCGTGTTTCTGCTATAACTTCCGAAAATAGTACCGCACAAAAAGGAATTTACATGAAGTTAAAGATCAAAAATTTATCTTTTATATGATACTAATGTTTTAATTTTAAAATTAGATTTCTATTTTAAGGAATTTTTAAATAAATATTTTAACTATGTTTTTCAATAATTTTTTTCGTAAAAAATAAAAATTAAGATTAAGCACGTTTCGCATACATGGGAAAAAATTAGCTTTTTTCAAAGTGTTGCCATCATAGTGATTAAAGCTCCAATTAAAAATAAATTAAATCTTTTTGGAAATGAAATCTGCAAAAAATATAATTTTCGGCACGTGTCTGTAGGAAATGAAACAAATATGAAATATTATTTTTTCTAAAAAATAAATTCAAGAAAGATTATTTTATGATCTTTTACACTCTCTATATTATTAATCCAACAAATAAGTTTTATTTTAAGGCAAGTTTTGTTTAATATGAACAGGATATCCATTCAAATCAGGGCAACGCAGCTAATTTGTAAACTTTTAGTAAGACAGAGATATGCTAAAATGGTCTAAATGGAAAACGATTATATTTTATGTAAATTGATTAAATAAATGATCTAATAAATAACGAATTTTTGATTTTACATAAAGCTTCTCCTGTGGAAATCACGAATAACAAAATGTTCTTGAAACACTAATATTTTAAATAAAAAGATTTAATTTCCAATCAACTATATCAAACACTTATACTGACTGATTTATGAAAATTTGAATATCACTATTCAATAAAAAAAGGATAATTTTAGATTTTCCATCGATCGTTTCAAAGAAAATACGCCAATCAGCGCGCAGGTTTCTCAAGATTAATTGGCCTAAGATTATGATTAAGACATTCAAACTTCATAAATAAGTCTTAGTTGATCGAAAAAAATAGAAACATTCATTCATTTATTTAAAATTTGGCGTGTTCACAATATTTCTCAGAATATGATACCTTATTGCATTAAATTTAGACTTCATAATTTTTGAAATATATTTATAGGCAGGAACAAAATATTATTATTGATTTCGTTTCAATCCTTTTGAAAGCGAAACGAAAAACTGAATTTTATGCTGAATCTGAGAAATTTTTGTTGAATTATTGTTTGAGATATTACATAAATTATGAAAAATATTTTTTAGTTCACATAAGACTTAAATACCGAGAGATTCTGTTTGCAATACTCATATTCAATAATAATAATAATAATTAATAAATAACAATAAAGACGATAAATAAAATAAAACGCTTGGTTTTATTAAAAAATATCTTTATATTAATTGCAATTTCATCATGTCCACTTTAAATTAAAGTTGAAGTTTTACCGGAAATGACAACAAATTTGCAAAATATATATAGTAAATTGAAGGAAACGATCTAAACAACAGTGTAAGTTTGGTATGACTCAAAATTTGAAGATTAAAAATGTTTTGTTTGAGAATCTATTAAGAGACCAGTTACTTAAAATATTTAATTGAAAATTGTAGCGAATGGTAATACTGGCGAAACGGCTGGTCGCCAAAGGAGGCTAGTAATGAATAAAGACAGCATTTAATATCGAAAAAATTAACGATTTTTAATTCGCATATCGTTATGAATAATGAAAGAAAATGAATATATCTGTATCAAAGAACTAAATATAGAATGAATAAAATTGAATTTCAATTGGACAATTTTCAAAAATGATTTTTATGTTTGTTTATATTTCTATTTTCAGTCGACGCTTTAAATAGATTTATTACGCTAGAGAAATCAAACGATATTTTTCTCCTAGTTACACTTGCATCATTTTTTTTTAATTGTAATTGATTTTTTTTTCCTTACAAATGAAATAGAAGAATTTAAAGGTTTGATTTTTATCTCGGAATTGTATTCTCTCAAATTATTTTAAAATCTAATTTCGTAGCACAGATGAATATTTTTAACAAAAGAATAATTTTAAGAACTAATGCTTCATTCTTATTAATTTTCCGATTTGTTATTCATTGTTATTATTTCATTCATTATCCACACTGTTTTAAGTATTAACTCCTAAAATATAATTTAACTTCATAAAAATGTTTTAACTTTCATATTAAAACTATATAATAAATTGTTTCTTTATATAATATAATTGTGTTTATTTGGATTTAAAGTTTCAAACTCGTTTCTACAAAAATCTTTCATGTAAGAAAGACTGTTGCATTTCAAATATATAGTATTAAACTTATCCAAGGGTAAGGTGTTAAAGTCTGGACAGCGGTTGCCCAATTTTAACACCTTACCCTTGGATAAGTTTAATACTATATATGCTATGCCAACTCAGGCAATGCTCATTATGTAACTATTATTTAAAATATATATAACCCCGTTACAGCTTTCTTAAAACTTTCTTAAAGAAGGAAACGAAAATGTAACAAATCATCAATCAAATATAAAGACCTCTTAGTACTATTAATAATTAATATCCTAGTGATATTATTTGTTAGTGGTAATCTTTTTATAGTGCTAGTATATCCGCTGGTGTATTCATCTTTAATATGTATCTGGCTTGTGTCAAAATTTGGGTAGAGGCATATCGATTTATATGTCATTTTGTATCTCTTTGTCAATATCGGCTCTGAAAATATTTACTTTTTTTATTAATTCAAAAGTGTCTTTCCTTATTTAGAAATGATTATTTTATTTTTAGAACCGCCGTTCTTATTGGATAGAGGTTTGCAAAACTTTTTAAATTGTTTTATTTAGTCCGGAACTTTCCATTAATTTTTTTTTCTGCAACATCATAAGCTTAAGTTTAGGTTTAAATTAATAACATAAAATCGGTATGGTCGGTCTAATAAATGTTGGTTATGATTTTTTTTAATTGTATAATAAGTAACACCAAGTTCGTTGAGATATTTCGCCTTACAACTGATGCGTGTCTACACATTCATTGTTTAGAATGCGTATGATTTACTTTTTGATATAGAAATATAAGTTGTAATGGAAATGATTTTTTTTTTTTTTTTTTTTTACTTCCTGAAATACGAAGTTGTAATGGTCAAAAAATTTGAACTCAAAAATTCGACGAATAAAAAAAAAAAGTGTCTATCGGCCCATTCTGTCTGTCTATAACAAAGATAACGATTTGAAAAACAGAATTTTATATATAGTTTTTACACATTTTTTAATTTCTATAAAATTTTGAGAAAACCGTAGTCAGAAGAAGTCTATTTTTCCTACTGTTCGAATATAACTTAACGCGATAACTACAAAACGAAGAGATCTAGATAAATAATATTCGGTCCATAGATTTAACATCAACAGTGCACCTACAGTTGGTCATCTATATTGACCATCTTTCTTTCTGCATTTTCTAAAACACGTAAATGCGGTAACTCAAAAACATTATGACATTAATGCATCAAATTTGATATGTGATTTGGTATGTTTTTCAGTTATTATTGATAAAGCAAAATTCCATTGATATATTTGATTTAAAATTTTATAAAAATCTATAATTTTATTATCATTTTTTTCTAAATTCTAGCCTTATTTGTTGTGCATTTGATATAATCTGTTGGATGGCACTCAGACATAGCTGCAAAAGCGAGAATTTTTCGGCCCCATAAGGATCTAAAAAGTTGAAAAGAATCAACGATTTTTTAAATCGTCTCAAACATTCTGTATAAATTTTATATAACTTATCGTTTATCAGTCATTAAAGATATTATTACATATGAAAAATATATTCGTTTAAGAACTCGCCCTCCTTTTGTGCATTTGAAAATTACATTATTAAATATTAATTAGCATATAATAAAAATATTCATAAAACAAACATTCAAAGCATCACTAATGGAATTAAATCATTGCATTGTTTTATATATGAATTTTCACCATTATTTATTTCATATAATATTATATAATAATTTACTAAAATTAAAACAAAACATTTAGATATTATATTCAATACAATAGATATATTCCTCAATATTTAAGAAGAAGAAAAATACAAAAAATTAAAAAGTGAATAATATAGATAATTTTCATATCAAATAAGGAGATGATTTAAATATTTAATTGATAAGAAAAATTACATAATTAAATACTAATTAATATATAATTAAAGTATTCATAATATAAGCATTAAAAGCATCGCTTTGAAAATAAATCATTGCATTGTTTTGTATAAGAATTTTCGCTATTTAGTTTTCATATAACATTGCATTGTAATTTATTAAAATTAAAATATAACACTTCATTATTGTATTCAATACAATAGATATATTCCTCTATATTTAAAAAAATATGCAAAATATACTTCAATACCTCCGATATATCTTTTTCTCGTTTCATGTAGGTCCGAGACATAAATATCGTTATAAAAATGCCGTTCATAATGTGTTCTACGAATTTAACTTGAAGTAACATTGTTGCAACTTTAAAGATTATGTCAATTGCCTAAAATACCTGGAAATTTTTAAACGTGGAGGGTTGAATCTCAATTTTTGCATCGATGGCTTTCTCTGGGATAATCAAAACTTGCGATAAAAAAAAAATCCCACATATAAATATATATAAAAACATCCTACAAGAATACGTTCATAAATATTTCTGCAACAACCCGCAGTTTTGTTACCTCGGCAACCGCATTGCAAAACTTTTAACTAATACCTTTTCCAGAAAAGGACCCAGAAATAATCCGTCCTTTTCCATGGGGGAGGGAGGAGGGATAGCATTTTCCATCAAAGAATTTCTCTCAGATTTCTTAGAAAAAGGTGCGCTGTTACTTCTTTTCAAATTTGTGCATCGAAGCAGCTAAAAGCACGTAGAATTGAGTATGTCGGGGTTCTTCTAGGGGAGTGAAAACTGTTTTAAAAGTATTTGTTATGTCCCCCTCCACTTGGAAGAATTCGGAGAATTTTCTATTTCGTTTGGAGAGGGGGTCTTTCTCCCTCAATTGTTTCATAAGCTTGAGAAGGGGGCAAAATTCATAAGCACCAAGCCGTGCGTTTTGTTGCTATACTTTACTTTAACAGATTTTGGGCTTTAGGGGGTTGAAAAATATTTGGAACTAGGAAACATTCTCTAAATCTTAATTTTTGTGAAGAATTTGAATGTGAATGTTTCTTGGTAGCGTATATAAGAGAAAACAAGTGTTAACAAGAATTTTAGCAGACGATTAATTTAAAGATTTTTGATCACTGAAATATATTTTTAAACTTGCATTAATCCGAAATTTTCTGGAACAATTCAGAATATCATGGAATTCTGAATTTCACTAAGAGTTTCTAAGAATTCTTCAGAAGTTTTCCCTGTTCCTTACATATACCAAGTCTAGTAATATCGTCAAAAAATTCAATGTAGAGGTTTTGATGAATTCCAAGAATCATTTATGTATTTCTGTCGATTTTTCTGTTTTAAGATATGATAATTAAGAAATGAGAAAAAATTTATTTTTGCAATTTGATGTAATGATAATACAGTCAAATCTCGCTTATCGAATGATTCGCATAATGAACAAAACAAAATCTTAAACAAAAACAAACAAAAAATGATCCACCTAACGAACGATGTATCGCCAAAAGAGTGGCGAAATGGCATTGTGATGTCACATTCAGAATATTGATTTTTTTTAATTAAAAGTAAAAGCATAAAATGAATAGTTAATTTGTAATTCAAAATAAATAAAATTGCGAGACATTTTAGTAAGTGTCATAGTTTTACACTGCGATGCGTGAAAGAATAGTTTCAATGAATGCGAGCACAAATACAGGCATAGCTAAGAACTATATTCTATACTGAGAAGGTTTCGTCATTGTGATTGGCAACAACATCGACCATCTTGTGAAATAAGCGAGATGATGAAAGTAGGAAAATTGTTACTTTGTATTTTCAGAAACATCACCTTAATAAGGCAGTAGCTATGCGTGCTGTAAATTTATTTAACGATTATGTTGAGTCTTATTTTCTCCTAATTTTGAAGCATAGCTCAAAAAACAAATGTCTTTACATAACTTTCTTGTTAAAAAAAGCATATATTATAATTTTAAGTATTGTTTTCGTAATGAAACACATTAATCTATTTTACATTGATCTATTTTACATTTTGCTTAACGAATAAAACTCGGGAGCGAATTATGCTAGGTTCCACTGTGTATAGAAATAGTATAAGTAACCAATTCTTAACTAAGTTATTGGGTCATTGGAAATAAGTCATTGGAAAGTCTGTTAGTCTGTCTGTTTTCAAGTACACATTATGCAAAAAGCTATTCAACTCAACGAATGAAATGTCACTTATATATTTTTTTATCATAATTGTAGTTTATATTAAATTTTTTAACTAAATTTATCATTGTTGTCTGTCTGTTCACATGTAGATTTATAAATTAAATCTTAAATTTTACGGGCTTTGTATGCAGTGTTAGTTCTAAAATCAATGTTGAATGTTGAACCAAATCCTCCAGTGGGTTGATTGTCATAGACTAGTCTGTTCATGAGATATGTGAACACGATAATTAAAAAAAAAAAAAAAAAAACCAAATTTCTTAAATTAAATTTGTTATATTCTCTTTACACTAAATTATAGTTCTGCATCAAATCCTTTACCTATATTTTTATTCTCTTCACCAAAACTAATATTTAAGATATAATTAAATTTGAATATTTTTCATTAATTATTAATATAATTTTTCAAAATGAATTTATTATGTTAAAACTTAGTACAAATTAATTTTTGAATAATGCTTTTTCATTGTTTACAAACAAAGTTTTAGTTTTTAATTTAATTTCTTTTTTACATGCAGAAAGATTTGTTTGTTAGATAACGTTTGCTTTTGTAGCAAATAAATATTTGTTTTCTATCATTTTTTATTTTTAGATTTTTTATCAAAAATAAATTATAAACTTGCTATTTTAGAATAAAATTATTATAAAAATAAAACAATTTAATTTTTAAATATCGTTTTCAGTTTTTTTTACGAATATATATTTATTTTATTAATATTTTTTGTAATTTGCGAATTTATTTTAACTATTCTTATAAGAAAAAGAACTTCAATTTAAAAGAGCTTAATTTTTAAGTATCGTTTGCAGTTTTTTTACGAATATGTATCTGTTTTGTTAATATTTTCTTTCGTTTGCGAATTTACTTTGACTTTTCTTTAAAAAAAATCCCTGAAAATGGCTAATAGTCATTTATTTTTAAAATTAATATAACACAAATCACATTCATTTTTTAAATTTTATTTATTTATTTTGCTCTGCCATTTTCAATTTCAAGTAACATTTATTTTTTCCAACGCATGATTATTTCTTATATTTGAGGTATTACTTACATTTTTTCTTTTGAAACGATTCTTTTTTTTTTTTAAGTAATCTGTGTTTCTAAGATTAAATTCGGTATAATTGTGTTATCAGTGATTAAAATTAGTTTAATTTAAATATCATTTGTCTTTTGCACTCTGTCATTTCCAAATTCCTGTAAAATCTCTTCTCTTTATTATTTAAATATTTAATTTATGTTTGAATGTAACTATTCAACTACTATAACTGCATCGCTTTGAAACACTTCATTTACCTTTCCCGTTTAGTTTAGCCCTCTTTTCGCTTAACTCCAATATTCCAAATATAATTTGTTTGTCCACATTCGAATGGGCTGTCACAAACTCGATTAGAATATTCGCTGCTGCCATTCGTGGCCAATACCCCTTGGGATGAATTTGAACATCTATCTCTTGTTAAATCGATCTATTTAATGTCAGAGCCAGGCTTTCATTTGCATCCCGGCACAATCCAGGCCTCTAACTAATTATTCTTCTTCATTACTCTTCGTTTTGTGGCAACGGTTGTGTCTAGTGAGCGCTTTGCTTGACGATAAGCAGACACCGATGGCTGGATAGTTGAATGCGTTTATTAGTTCATTTGTTGATGTTGTTTTGGAAAAGATACAAAGTAGAGATGAATAAGTTGTTTCGCTACTAATTGATGTAATTTTTATCAATTATAGGTTACTATGTAATAATATTTATACGAAATCAGTTAGCATTTTTTGTTAACAGTAAAGACTATTTTATAAATTTGGAGCAAATACAAGAAAATAAAGGAAATTCGAGCGTCTAGTGCGAAATACCTTTGTATGATAATACGTTAAAAAGCATTATTTATTTTATCGTCTGCGCTTTTTAGTTTCATTTCGAATCGTCTTTTTTATATCGATTGAATAAAATTTTGTGATATAATACAAAATGCGAGACATTTTCATTAAAATCGGAAAAGTACGCGAGCAGATTTTCACAATTAAATATTTTTTAATGTAAATTTATTTATTTTCTGTAAAATTCCGCCTGCATTCTTGAGCATTTTATAAGAAAACATTAGTAAGGATATTTTGTTTCAACCATAATATAATAAGTTTGAAAAAATTCAGAGAAAAAAATTACCTTTAATTAACGTTAATATTATTCAAAAACTAATGTTGTATTTTTGTTCCTTATTTTAAAGTAGTTTCAAAATGGTTTTTCTGCAATAATATGCTTTTAAGTTATTTGTCAAAAGTTAATATATTTATTAATTTTTACCAGGTATTTTTTATTTTGTATTTATGGATATTTATGATATTGATTTGTTTTTGAATTTATTTCTATCAGTATTAACTTTTCCTCTATTTTTTTAATCTTGTATGTGTCGATTAGTAAATTTTAAAAATGATAATTCCGTGTTTTTCTGTTCTAATTTACAATATACGGATTTATGAACCTTGTGCAAAGTCTAGGTTTTGTTGCTGGAAGCCCTGAGGTTTCAGATCTTATTCCATAAAAGTGCTCTGAATTAATATCCTTTCATTTATAGTATTTTCAACATAAATACTATTTTTTGTACAAAATTTGATAAATGCACAATCTTTTTATCGTCTAAAATATTTATCGCTTATTTTTAACTAGAATTAGAATACCCAATGGAGCCTGATGGCTTTTGAAAAACAGTCATAGCTACTTTTCGCCGTAAGTTTTTATCATGTGAGAACATGATGTTGTTTCGGTTTGGGGATTCTTGAAAACTCAAAATGCACAGGATGAAAATTGGCGATTTATCGCTTTTGAGGCATCATTTTATCGCTTTTAGATTTATTAGGAAGTAGTAAAGAAGGTTGCCACTTTGGCAACTTATTGCCAACAAAAAGTTGCAACTTTGCATGGATATCCGATATCCGATTCTCCTGTCTTGCCAATAAAGGGCATTGTCATGAGCACGATACAGCGAAGTGAGGTATCGAAAGTTTTGTATGTATAATTTTTTTTAAAGTTTTCTTGCTGGCAAAAACGTTTTGGAACTCGAACGTTTCTGTGATAGCGGGAAAATATCATAACTTTTCTAATAGTTGATAATTGCGCAATACAATGTCATGTGGTCATTCCAAATCAGTTTAAACCGGATTTTCGTGGGGGGGGGACAAACCTTCCCCCGATATAAAAGTTTAAAGCTTGAACGATTTTGAGATGGAAAAGAACCATCGTTTTCTAAATATCGACGCATGCGTAATCTGATAATCAGTGATTGTTTAACACCGGTTATTGTCGGGAAAAATAATTTTGACCTCGAGAAAAAATTTTAGAATTCGATAATTTTGAGGTGGTCAAAAACCATCGCTTTTCTAAACGTTGGTGATTGCGAAATATGAGTCATGTGAGAACATGAGGTTTTCCTGTCGGATTGATTCACGTGAATTTCAGTTTTTTTAAAAAAAATATTTATTGTTTAATTAATATTTGTATTTTCTTTGTCATGTTTTTAAGCTTATAAAATGTCGTTGAATTTGGTCTAGTTATCTACAAGGAGATATGGAATATACATATATAGAGAGCGAAATGCCTTTTATTCATATGGAGGCATACAAACAAATATTTATTTTTATAAAATTCTTGGAATTTCAAACATTTTTTTAGTTAGTTAATGGAGAAAAAAAAATTGTTATTTGATATTCAACTCATTATTTCTTAAAGGAATAAGTATTTGATTTTTTTTTTCAACTCAATTTCAAATCTCAAAATCTTTTAGAAAGGCTTAAAAAAAGAAAAATTCCTTTTAGAAACCAAATTTACAAGTCTTAGAAGTCCCAGCATTTCTTGGAATTCTCCTACTGGCCTAGTTGAATTGCAAATTGCGGAGAAAATCCTTTCCTGACAAACAGCCTGCTGACGAACGGATTCATTTTTATCAAAGTCTTGTTGCGATGCAAGCGTTTTTCCCTTTCGCTGATTTTTAGAAATCCATATTTCGTTTTTTTAAAAGTATTCAAAGTTCCTTCAAAGCAACTTCCCGCTGAAATATAGCGTCATCCAATGTGTATTCAGTGGATATTTTTTTTTCTTTGTGTCAAAGGATTTTTTTTTTTCATAATCATTTTGATCTTTTTGTAAAAGTTTCGACTTCTGATTGTGGATCTTGTTTCTTCTGTCCATTTTCCACCTGTCTTTTTTTCGTTGTTTAGTTTAATTAATTTCTTAAACTTTCAGTTTTCAGATGTGTCTTATAAATTATGCAGTTTAAGATTTTATTTTACATGCTCCTTAATAGGGTGTAGTAGTTTATTTAGTTACATTAACGTTCTGTTTGAAAGCAGTAATAGGGTCAAATTGGGAATAGTAAAAATAAATAAATAAATATTTCCTTGTCTGCTTATTAAAAAGCTACAAAAATGTATTTTTGAAAACTTTTTATTACTGATATCTTCAAAACAAAAATCATCTTTGAAATTTTAATTCATCTCCAGATATTACACGTTATATAAGCATTATAAATTTGCTTTATAAATGTATATATGAAGAAAATGATCCGAGAGAAGGAATAATTATAATTTGGTATTCGGCTAATTTCTGTTTCTTCTTTCCTTTCCACATTTATTGTTTGTACTACAACGTGATCTCAGAGTACTTTTTTATATTTCTTTTTGAAATTTTCATTAATTTTTAGATGTTATACACCATTTAAATATTATAAATTTGCTTTATAAAGGTACATCTAAGGAAAGTCATCCGAGAGAAGGAAGAATTATAAATTGACATTCGGCCAATTTCTGTTTCTTCTTCTTTTCCTTCTAAATTTATTGTTCATTGTAAAAAGTGATTTCAAAGTTCTTTTTTAGACTTATCTTGGGTTAATCGTTGACGGAATTAGTTGTTTATTAACCAGCCTTCCCTCATAGAATTTTTTTTTTTTTTTTGATAAAGCTAGGCAAATATGTTGTTCATTTTGTACTGATTTTTAGATGCCACATGCAGTATTAATGTATAGATACAACTCGTTATATTAAACTAAATACATTTTTTAACATGGTTGTAGATATTTTAATTTTTGAAAGCTGTCTTTTGAAAAATTACTCAATTTTGAATTGGCGAGACAGCTCAGAAAATTTGTTATAGTTTTCTTCTTCAATTCATACTCATTCCACTGAATATCATGTCACTAAATGAAGTCTTATCTTATCCTTATATGAATGCTTGTTTAGAAATATATTAAATGTATGTGTCTTTTATATTCCTCAGTTGAACAGTACAAGACCTTCAATATGTTGATGGTATTGTTTTAATTGCCTATCATATTTTCACCAGTATATGTTATAGTTGTATCTGATGACAAGTTGAATTTATAAAAAATGCAGGACATTTTTTTATGGTTTTGTGGGTATTTTTGTATTTTGAGACTTGTCTTTTCAAAAATTGTTCAATTTTCAAAATTTGCTACAATTTTTTAACTAACTGCCTTATGTTATCCAATGACTATATTTGAAAAATTTCTTCTATGTCCTTTTAAGGTTCTTACAAGACCTTTGATGTATGGATAATTTTATTTTGACTGTCCATCCATCAATAGTTGTAAGAGATGTATCTGAAGACATGAATTCATATTAAATTTATGAAAGATATGGCATTTTATTTTATGTTTATGTAGTCATTGTTGTGCTTTGAAAATCGTCTTTTGGAAAAATTGCTGAATTCTAAATTTACAAACTACCGAAGAAGACGTAATGCAACTGTAATACATTCCTATATTTTACTGAATGCCTGGTCGTTTCATCAAATAAATTCCTATCTTTAAATGTCTTTTAAATTTATCTACCAAACTTTGCAAGTCACCATTGTATATTGGTTTTAATCATTCATCATGTTTTCGTCAGTATGTTAAAATAGATGTATCGGAAGATTTCCGATAGATGATGATGGACATTTTCTTTGAATAATGATGGAAATTTCCATCATTACATTTAAACAAAAAAATTGTACTTAAAACAGATGCACTGTAAATTGGTTGTTGCTGGCAAATGTTTTCACGACTATTGCGCAATAAGTAACGTAACCACAAAAAAAAAAAAAAAAAGTCACAATCATTATAGCAGGTTTGAACCGCTGTTTGTTGTGGTTGGAAGAAACATGCGATTTCTTGAATATTTTTTTATAACTAATCCGAGCTTCTTTTTTTTTTCTAATAAAAGCGATAATGCGTGGAAAAAAGGTTAGTGTTTCTGTTATTTTTGTGCAATTTATATCGAATACCCCAAATAAGCCCAAAGCCATCTGACAGAAATTTACATCACTGTGCAGTTTTCACTTCTAATGTATGACGAAAATGTTTTTTACTATATGTTTATTTTATGTTATTTTTGTAGAGTAATTTAGAAGAGAGGATATTGAAGATTGGCCAAAAGTATAGATGGGTCACTCCGGTGCAAATAACCTAAATGCAAAGGGTATTCTACAATTTCATGTATTAAATGTTGAATTAATTTTTGTCTAAATATGAATAATAATTGTTTTTTTAACTAGCATCAGGAATAAAAATGATACAAAGATATTTTTATTTATTTTATACTGAGCTTCGCATGTAAATTTGCATGATGATAAATATTTCCATCTCACTATTTTTTTAATTATTTTTATCATATATTTATACTAGGATTTTTTAATCATTCTTCCTATAATCTAGAGCATGAATTATATCACCCTGATTTATTTCACAAAAGAAAAAAAATATGCAAAGAACGGTTATAATTATTATCAGATTGATTTTATAGAAACTGCATGACACTTTTCTTACTGTTATTGGTACATTTTATGTCCTTGAATACAGCCTACAGCCTTTTCGAAAGCTGACCAATTCTTAATTGACAAACAAATGAAGATAACTTATCACAACTATACTCAGTAATACCTTCAAACATCTTACCGAATGCCTTATCATGCCATCAAATGGAATCTCTTATCTTTTCCATTCTCAAAGAGGCTTTTATATTCTTCCACTGAACCTTTCAAACCCTCTTTTCAAATTCCTGCACACCAGGTATGTCATCTTGTAAAATTCCATTACTGAATCAAGTCGACCGGCGACAGTGAAGAATAATTGCAACAAGGGGAGGATGGCTTAAAATGATTTGAAGAGTGGCTGTTTCTGCTGTCTGTGCAATCGATGGGGCGATGCTTTGATATGCGATTAACACGCTTCGGAGCTACGTCCTGGACTCTTTTCTTCCCGGTCGAAATGTAATTTAAGCTGCCGGATCATTTGCCGGATGACTTCGTTAAAATCAGATTTTACGTCGCTGGAACACTGACTGACAATGGCGGTTTTGTTTAATAGGATTATTGGTTTATTGTTGGCGTGGTTCTTGAACATTCGATGTGGTGGAATGCTTTAAATTTTAATCTGTAATCACTTGTCTGTTACAGCTTTTTTTTTTTTTTAAAAAAATGACGAGGACAGTCGCTGCGGTGAAAATAAGTTTGAAATGATGGAAATTATCGGTGTATGAGCAGGATGTTATCGATATTTAGCAGTAAAATTCAAACAGTTGCTGCTGAAAATTGTCATATTTTATTCTATTTTATTTCTTTTTATATTTTCACGTTGATAAAGATGGAATGTTTTAATCAGTTTTTGCTTTATTTTTTAATTTTTTTTTGTTTGTTTCCAATGATAAAACAATATATAAAGTTATTTTTTAAAGCATTATTAATCGATTAATCTTTTAAATTTTGATTCTGTGCGAATGACTTTATCTATTTGAGAATTTGAGTGAGGGGGAAAAAACATGACATGATTTCAGAAATAGTGAATAAAACCGAATTATGAAACATATTTAAAAAAACAAAATAGAAATAATTTTTTAAAAGTTGTAAAAGCAAAAGACGCGGAAGAGAGTATTGTAATAAAATTGTTCTTTAAAATTTTTATATATATATTTATATATATTAGGTTATTTGGAAAATAATTTTGTTTTTATCCCAACAGAGGATTTAATTGTATTTTTTCACGGCTAATTTTACACTTAAGTCGCGTAACGATTATGTTTTGAGAACTGAAATAATAAGACTTGCTTGTGAAAAAGTTCGAATGATTTTACGCAGTAGTTTTCGGTTTCCGCCCTTTCAAATATGGAGAGTGAAAAGTAGTATTTTCGGCATATTTCACTTTTTTACAATCGAAAAGGTGAGAATGCTATTCAAGCAAGAAAAAAATTGTCCGATGTATATAGAAAAGATGTCTTGATAGTACACCAGTGCCAAAACTGGTTTGCAAAATTACGATGCGGCTATTTTGATTTTGAAGATATACCCGGAAGGCCAGTTGAAGCTGATAAAGACATAATAAAGGCATTAATTGATGCAAACCAGCAAATAAGAAATCGTGAGATTTATGAGAGATTAAATTTATCCTATTCAACCGTTCGTGATCATTTGAAATTCTTAGGTTTAATCTGTAAGCTCGACATATGGATTCCTCAGATTCTTATAAAAATAAATGTGTGGCGTCTCCTTGACGTCTGTGATTTGCTTCTTAAAAGTCAAGAAAACGATCTATTTTTGAAGCGTTTCATCACTGGGAATGAGAAATGGGTTATCTACAACGATGTTAAACGCAAGAGATCATGGAATAAAAACGATGAACCGACTCAAAACATTTAGAAAGCCGATATTCATTTTTAAAAAAATATTGTTCTATTAGGGATTTCTAAGGAATCGGTTTTTAGACTCTACCGGACAACGTAAGGATCAGCTCAAGAAATGAGGGTTTGTTTGTTTGTTTGTTTAAGTGGTTCATATAGATTCACTTAAACAAACAATCAAAAAAGCCAAAAATTATCGATAGAAAAGGTGTAGTGCTTCACCAAGATAATGCGAGACTTCATACAAGCTTGATAACTCGCCAAAATCTTTACAGCTTAGGTAGGGTATACTACCACCGCCACCATATTCTCCAGATCTGGCACCTTCTGATTATTGTTTGTTCCGGTCTCTGCAGAATTTTTTAGGTGGTAAAATTTTTACTTCAAATGAGGAAGTTAAAAATCACCGGGATTAAGTGTTGTTGTTTTTTTCTCAGTAAAGAAAAAAAAAATTACAAGTATGAAATGATGTTACTGTCAGAAAAATGTTAAAAATTTATTGGACCAGAGTGGACGATATATAATTTAATAAAATATTTATTCACTATAAGAAAATTGTCTTTCATTTTGAAAAGAAACAAACAAACAAAAACGAAATTACTTTCGGAGGAATCCAATATATATGTAAGGTGAATGGAATTCAAATTATAATTTTTTTTTAAGTATTGCTAGCAGCGTTTCTTCTATGATCCTTATTATCCGTAATACATCCGATGACGTAACTACTTGGACTTTACTTGTAAATACGGTTACAAAAAAATCCCGTGAAGTCAACGGGCTTATTGTAATGGATGTATGATGACATAGTCAACCAGCTTCAATAACAAATAACGACCTTTATTATCACGAAGACCTGAATGCACAGATTGAAAATACACAGCCGAGATAAGCTATAAAGAGCAGCACAACAATGCTAAGCAGCTCGATGTGCTCAGGGAGCGAACTCGTTCAACTATTAACTAGAACTGAAATTAAATGACTGCTTCCAACTTAGTTTCTGGGCCTTTTTATGAGTCCCGAGACAAGATTCACGAATGATCACCGTTCTAATGGAACTATCGCCAATATTCCTGCAGTTTTTAAAATCTTCAATTCTGTCTACCAAAATGCTCACCAAGATCGGGGATCATTGATCCGGCCACCTTGCAAAAACCGATAGAAGCAACATTACAAATTCGTAACAATATCGAAGTTTTATTTAATTTGAATATTATATTAAATAGTAGAATATTGCATGTAACAGATGTAATTTTCTACTATTGAGAATGATTACAAATACATTTCAAAATGAAATAGTTTCCAAGTGACTGAATGTGACTTTTGTTGAGCCTTCTTTATTGTTTCATTCTTCCGCCCAGTTAACTTTGTTACAAAAAAGAAAGTGCCCTACTTTAGTTTCTTTTTTGCACACATCAATAACTTCTTTATATCTAAGTCTATAGATCTGGTAGATAAATTGCCTTCCATTTCTTTTAGTCTCTGCTGTTTGTCTCCTGGACTGCTCGACCGATATCAAGTGTTGATGATCTCTATACCTAAATCTTGTCCGTTCCATGAGTAGCAGTTCATTTGGTTGACATACTGCCTTGTATATATTTCCCGCCCTCTTGGAACACAAAAGGAATATATATAAAAAAGAAAGAAAACAAAACTGTGCCGGACAAAATGACCCGTTATCTCCCGTCACTATGGGCCGATAGCTGACCATCAACAACGACCAAATTCGACCGGACGTTTCGCCTAATGTCCGACCATCATATATACTTCCAAAGCGCAGAAGCCAAAAGAAAAGCTGGTGATATATAGATATATAAAAAGACAAAACTCGCGGAAAATGATTCCCCTATTGTTGTTGGAATTTTTTTTTTCTTTGCTGCGCACCCTAACGATGTGACCAAACGACTTGCCCATTTTTCCTGCGTGAAAGTTGGCATCACAACTTTTCATTAGTTGGGCCGGTATTACTGGAGTAGCGGTGGCAATGAAGTAGTAACAATGTTGTGTAAGTCTTCGTTAGTTTCTGTTGGCAATTTGTTTTCTTTAGAGGTGGCTTGCTGTTGTACCTGGGGGGGGGAGATGATCGTTTTTTGTGGAGGTCCTTGTTATTTAATAAAGCATGATCATTTGGAGTTATAAAGGCAAGAGAATCATTCGTTATTTGTTTATAATGGCCACCCTCTCATACAATCTTTAAATAATGAATTTTTTTTCATGCTTCCATTTAACTTATTTCTTGTTTATAAAAATTAAAGAAGACAGCAAAATAAATATGCTTCTTTGAATTTCATGCAATCCGCAAAGTTCAAGCGTTATTACAATATTTTTATTTGAATTAATTTTAATAATTTATGTCAAACAAACAAAAGGCGTCGTCATTTTTTTTATAATTTTTTTTCGCACGTTTACTTAATTTATTTCATGTTTGTAATGTCTGAGCTTTAAAAAATTAAACGTCATAACAATACTTTACGCAAATGTATTTTATTGGTTAATGACAATTAGGAAAAAAACGCCGTCGGTTAAAAAAAAAATAATAATGGATTTTTATAAACATGTATTGAATGTATTTTATATTTGTAAACTAAGCGTTATAACAATATCTTAATGCGATCTTATTTTATTGACTGATTATGAACAATGCATCGTCATTTTTTTTATTTAACAAAATATTTTTGCACAGTTCCATTTTAATTTATTTCATGTTTGTTATGATTTCATCTGTATATTAACGCAAAGCAACACTAAGGCTATTTTGGGACGGACCTCGTAATTTTGAACCGCGGTCAGATAGAGAGGACGACATTTGAGCTGTCCCCACCTCTCCCACATCACACCAACGGGAGATTGTTTGACCCAGACGAATTTAACGTGCACAAGACTCGCTTACACGACGGTCCTTCGGTAGAATTGGGTCTCGAGCCTGAAACGCTCCGGTTCCGAAGCCGAAGCCGTACCATCAGGTCGTCACGTCCAAAATTTGGCAGGAAACTGCACTTGAGTCTCAAGTTGACATATCGAATTTCATTTATTTAAGTCATTACGTTAAAAGGTAGGCGTCCTGGCCTAGGGATAACGCGTCTTTCCCGTTTTCTGGGCGCCCCGTGTTCGAGTCCTGGTTTGGGCATGTTTGTTCTTCACCCTGTGTTCTGAGAACTTCCCCCCCCCCCCCACTGTAAAAAGAGGTTGTGCAAGTAAGTGTGTGAGTGACATCTTCATATGAGCTAGAAGTCAGACTTCTGTCCTCGGGTGCTTAGGGGTCTTTACACTCAGAATTTACTGCAACCTCCTTTCCATGGTAACGCGGACACGATATCTTCATCAACACTACGTTAAAATGCATTCGACAGTGCAAACAGATAGCGATCAAACGTTTCATGGATTTCGTTCAAAATTTGACAAATGTTTGTATTTTAAATTATAAATCTATGTACCGAATTTTATCTGCCTAGCTCTTTGCGTTTTAGTTATCGAATTCATTTATCTTGAGCAATCAGACTTCTTGAGAACAGATTTCTTTCTAAATTTGAAAGAAAATCTAGAAAAATTGTTGTATTTTCATATTCCAAACTTTAAACCATCTAGCTCCAGGCGTTTTTGAGTTATAGGATTCACAGACATAATGTCGAAAATGTGTTGCTCGTTCTCGGGGATGTTTGAAATATAGAGATTCATGAAAATTTCAAGTTCGAATTTTTTGACGATTACATTATTTTGTCTATATTTTATATCTTATAAAAGAAAAAAAATATACATATGGAAACTCTATAATTTAAAATGGCGAGTACTGTGATTTAATTTCAGAAGTATAATATGATTAAATGAATCTTAATCGTTTCCCCATTAAATAGCGAAAGCACAAACATCTAGCCCTAATCTCTCAATTAAGTCTGTGAATATACCAATACTATTTAGCATCTATTCCTTTTTATTATTTGCTAATATTTACTTTTTCGTTTCCAAAAGAAGGCAACCCAGATTCTTTTCACACTGTTACATTAATTTATTCCATTAAATAACCTCACTCGCAAATCCTTCACATTCATTAGAACACAATCTTAACTACCTCACCCCCACACCGAGGACTTAGCATGCTGTCATGCCTTAATCGTTCCACAGAAATTCGCGATCGCTCATTCCCAAGTTTCGCGACGTCTTCAAGGTTCGCCGTCACTATGAATAACAATGCGGTGGGGCGACATCTGTTGAAGGCATTTGTCATCCACGCCCCGGCCCTTTTGTTCTAAGATTCCTTCAGCCCTCGGCTTCCGGCGGGCGTGATTCGAATAGGGGTCGGGCTGGGGCTTTTAACCCAGCATCATGTTTATGCATGCAGCGATCGCTCATGCTAGCTTTGCGTGTTGCTGTTTCTGGTGATATTTTCCCGGATTTATAGGGTGTGCAGTTTAATCTGTGGCAGCATTAGGAGTGCAAATCCGTTTTCTGGTTGGCTGGGCAGGGCAAGATGGAGTTGTTTGGCGTTAAAAGACGCCGCGGTGTAAAAGTATCGGTAGATGGTGTCTGTGTATATATCGACTTGTTGAAAATTTTGTTTTTCCATTTGGTTCTTAGTAGTGTCTGTGTATATCTCAACAGTTGTTATTTTTTATTTTTTTTTCCATTTGGTTCTTAGTACTGTATGTGTAAATATCGATAGTTATTGAAAATTTTGTTTTTCCATTCGGTTCTTTGTAGTTTTGTTTCTGTTAAAAAAATTCTAATCATTTTCTAACATTAAAAGTACCTAATCAAGAAAGGAAATGCTAAAATGAGTCCTGTGTATGCTGCAGCTGTGATACATTTCCATTGAAACATGGGTTTCAATGTTTTCGGTAACGGATTATATATTCTAATTCGAATAAATTTCTTTTGTGTAATGATTTGACAGAATTTTTAATATTTCAAACACTTTTTGTATAAATTTAATCATGTAATTTCTCGGTTCGTCATACATATTTTACTTGGCACAATTCATCATTTTTCAAAAGTCATTTTTTTTCCTTTCTAAATCGGTGTCATGTCAGATTGTGATTAGGATATCTAGAAACACATGCTTAATTGAGAATACGTTTATTAAATTAGCTGTAAGGATAATTTTTCTTTATATTAAGATTATAATATTTAGCATTTCTTACTTCCTCGTATACGTAGTATAGAGAAAGTATAGTAATCGTCAAAAAATTCAAACTGGGGTTTTGACGAATCTCCACGTTTTACACCCCCCCGGAGTTCAACAAACACATTTTTGGAAAATATCCGTCTATTTGTCTGTGACAAAGATAACTCAAAAATGATTTGAGCTAAATGGATGAAATTTGGTATACGATCTTTATACAAAATTTGCAGATTTCTATCAAATTTCGAGCAAAATCCGGATCCAGAATTTAGAAGTCTGTCTGTCCGGCTGTTCGAATATAATTTAACACGATTATTATAAAACAAAAAGACCTAGATTGATAAAATTCGATTTACAGAATTGACACCTATAGTCAAAACACCTAATTAATTTTGAGCGAAATCCAATAAGGGATTAACCATGTGCCAGTCTGTAATTTTAGAAACATATAAACACGATAATTCAAAGTTCATATGACTTAATTTACATACCAAAATTGATATAATTTCTGACTACAAGTGAAATTTTGTGTTAAATTTTTTATTTTACTTCAATTGGTTGGAAAAAACGCGTCTAAAACACAAATTCGGTTTTCGAATGCTATTAATATCATGGCAAGATTTAATCACCAAAGCACTCGCCAAGGAAAAGTGTGCCATAATGTTTGGTTAGACCACTCCCACTGGTTTCTGTTGGAGCCTAGTATTTTTAGTATGGCCTGGATTAATATTTTTAAGATTATGAAGATGCAACTGTTAAATTCTTTAAAAAACTCAAAAATGAATCATTTTAAAATTTAATATTTTCATTCCTTTCATTTCATAATTTTTTATTTTTATTTTTTTATACTTTTATGTACCAACTATTCGCCCACCGTGTTAGTAGGATTAATTTAGTAATGTGGAAAGAGAGAATTAAATTTTTGTGATTGCCTATTTTTGGTTTGAAATTTCTCATCAAAATATTTTAGTTAAATAAATATCTGGCTTTTAAGTTTATTTTTGTCTTTTCCCATTGTTGTGTAATAAATTAATTAATAATCAGTTTGTATAGTTTCATAATCGCCGTTGGCAACCAGCTGATTCACCAAATTTAATTTAGTTATGTTAACGTCCCGTTTCAAAGCAACACTAGGGCTATTTTGGGACCGACCTCGTAATTTTGAACCACAGTCAGATGACGAGGACGATACCTGAGTTGGCACTCCGTCTCTGTAAACTTCCGCACAACACTAGCGGGATGATGTTTGGCTCCAACGGATTTAACGTGCACCAGACCTGCTTGCACGACAGTTCTTCGGTGAAATCGGGTCTTGGACTTGAAACCCTCCGATTCCGAAGCCGAGACCTTACCACCAGGCCATCCCGGGCCTGCTGATTCGCCAAGAATATTACTTATTTTTAATATCAATTAAATCTCTTATGAATAAATTTATGTTGAAGATTATGAAAGTACTTTTAAACATCAACAAGTGACAGACATTAATGCCCGTGCTATTTTCTTAGCCTGACACTTGTTCTGGTGACTATGCTCATGAATCTTTTTATGCAGTTAATCCCCATGATATAACATAATCATAAAACCTGTTGGACTAGTTGCTTTCAAGTTTTCTTGCAGATTTTTTTTAATCAAACTGTTATCCATTCCCCATACTTTAAATCGTGGACCTTGTGCAAATCTTTGAATACCATCAGCGCTCATATTTTTATTTTCATACCTTAGAGTTGTGTGTTTTGTAGTACAGTAAAGAAAAACAATTCATGTTCATTAAATACGATCAATAGTTACAAAATATCTATTTTTGACGTGAAACTGGTATATTACTGATTCTAGCGTACGATCTTTGGCGATTAATCGCTGACGTGCTGTTTATCTCCCAAGTAGACATGTGAGAATTGAACTTGCGGTAAATACCAGAAAATTGAATTTATTTCGGTCTTTTTTCTATCCAATTTGACATAGAATTACTGTATTAGTCGCTTGATCACATACCAAATTTCACTAATCCAGGTTGTTGCGTTTTTGAATATCGCATTTGCATTCATGTGAAAATCCATACCGGCATATAGCCAACTCTTTGACGCGTTCATTTTAGAACTTGTTGCGGATTTACATTATAAATGCTAAACTTCTCTACCAAATTTTGTCTGTCTAGCACTTTAAATTGTGTGGTATCGTTTCGCTTGTACTCGGACACCCTGACAGACTTCCTATGAATACTCTAATGTTGAAATTTATTAAAAATTTAAAAAAAATGTTACATTTTCCAAATAACATTACACGACAGGTAAATTATTATTATTAAAAGGGCCATTTTTTTAATTTTAAAATGATAGAAAATTTATTTCTGTGCAGTATTTTACAGCAGTTATTATGGAAAAATTTCAAAATATCGCATAATTTTTAATTCATTAAATTTTTTTTTAAAAGTTCCTACAAGTACCCGTTTTCACCTTCCAAAATGTTTTTTGATAATAATAAATTTATAGAACGCCATCTGACACATAAATATTTATTCTCCTTTATTATTATATGGAGAATATAAGTTTTTCTATCTTTACTTTATAATATGGCAACAGCTTGCACTTTGTTCAATACAGTAAATGTTACGGAGCAGCATTTAATAATATAAAAGATCTTTAATATTCATTACAATTACATTGGATTAATATTATGCTAGTAATTTTACTTAATTGACGAAGATCAAAAGAATGCTTATATTATGAGAAAGGATATTTTTCCTTAAGAAGTATTTTAATACGATTAAATAGATACTTGAGGATTACCGTTGATTGTAATGATGTTAATTATATAAATGTAAAAAGGGGAACTCTTATTTAATAAAGAATTAAAAAAATATCTTTGTTTGGAAAAAAAAATATTTTATAAACTCTATTTGTGACATATTTTCCTGAAATACTAGCTTTAATCTTGTAAATGACTTCCATTAAGCTGTTAAATTAGAAAGAAAAAGCAACTGAAAATTGGCAATAATTTTCTTGTAATATCTTCAATCTTGTTATTGAAATCTGTTTGGCAAAATGAGCTTTCAATTTCCAGTTAAAATCGTTTGCTTAAAAAAAAACAAAAAAAACAATGCATTATTATTTTTTTCTTTCTTTCTATATTTTTGTATTATTCTTTTATGAAGCCAAACAGCTTGTAAAATTATATCTGCTGAAAAATATTTGTTTAAAAAAATGAATATTTTTAAAAGCCAATCATCTGTTTAGAAATTTAATAATGGATCTCCTCGTTCTTAATTTTTCCCCCCCTTCTTTGTGATTTTTTTGTTTTGTTTTTTGGATAATCACGTTTTCGAAGTTTCATTTCGCCTTATTTCATGTGTTTAAGCGTTATTATTATTTTATTGCTTCAGTCGTTTTCAGTGTGCCTTATGACAGGTTGATTTTACGGTCATTATCAAGTGCCGTTTTTTCCAGCTTATCTTGTCACTATTATTTCAAATTTCTCTTTTATTTCAGAATACCATTTATTAAAATTGCTCTATGATTGTTATTAGATTGTTGCAGATATATTTCTAGATCGTTTAAAGAATAACAAATCCATCAAATATTTCAAAGGTAGGGGGAGGGGGTGGTCTTTTTGTTACTGAGAATTTTTCCTTCGATCTTTTTAAAGGAATTGGAACATTTTTAATAAAAATCGTAAAAATTTGAATTGGGGAGCTTTATTGCCAGCAAATGATGTCAAATTTAATATTATTGAAACGCATCGGCTGTTTCTCTTATAAAGTATTAAAATACTTATCTCTTAAAATATTTGTTTTTATTGACAAGTTGAAAATGGGTTTTGAAGCTCTTATTGTTAAGTTCTTAACCTCGGTCTTTAAAATATTGAAAAAAAGACTCGGAATAAGATAATTCTATAATTAGAAATATTTTCCCTGAAGATATTTAATTAAAATTGAATTCCTTTTAATGTCAATTAATCGTGAATGCGGCTAGTAAATAATATTATTTAAACTTAAAGGGAACCAATTCGTATAGAATATTTTATTTAGAATTATTATTACTGTCATTTCAAAAGATATTTGCTGGTATGGCATGAAAGTTTGGAAAAAGGAAAGTGTCGCCTAAGATGTTCTTTTCGACATTTTATCGCCGCTTAATACAAGAGATCCATTTCCAAATAGTCTTCATGTAACTTCTAAACGAGATGCTTATCTGTTTGTTTAACTAAGCAATAATTTAAAATAAGTTTTTCTTTGAAAAATTTTCAGTTTTTAAACAATACAAATACCTGTTCTTATATTTTATTTTTCTTTGATTTAAAGCTGTTGAAGATGAAATATATATGTATATATATATATTCCATAAGAAAATTCAGAAGAGATATTTTTCTTCATATTTGGATTGATAAATGGTTACTATTTTAAATTAGAAATCAATAACCGCCTTCAGCAACCAATTCTTCGCCTATCATTTTTAATAGTATTAAATCTAGTCATTTCAACTTACTTTGATGAATTGCGTCTTGTCTTAATAAATGAAAGTATTATTTTAAAATGAACTTTAACAATAATCATACAGCGTTCTGATTGGTTTAACAATTCCGAAATGGGTGAAATCGGTCCATTTGCTGATGCGGGGGAGCCTGAAAAAGTTTTGTTTTTCAATATCTCTTGAAATTTAAATTGGTTGAAAGGGGAGGGGGCGTGACTATTGATTGCGTATTTAAAAATCAGGAAATTTCATACGATATGAAAATTTTCGAAATCGGTACAACAGTTGTGATTGCGGAATACTATCACAAATTTTCGCCACTGTACATTGAATAATTGATTTTAAAATTCATTCAAAAATGAAAAATGGGATGATTGGCCATTATTAATGTATGTAGAAGTTACTGGGATAAAAATTGTCGAAATTCGGCCAATGCCTGTGTATAGAGGGCTGGTTCTTTGGATTTCCGTATTATTTTAAGTATAAATAAATAAATAAGAAAATACCTCATCCGATTAAACATGTGTTTCTTTATTGAAGATACAATCTGCTGAATCAAAATATTTCAGAAATAATTTTTTGCGAAATGGAAATGGAAATTTAAAGCGATAAAGAATCACGCATGAAAGCCATTTTTCATAATGAAAGCAGTGCATAAATATTGATTATCAAATAAGCCATTAAAAGTAAGCATTAACGAAACGACTTTCAATTCAGTACCATATTAATTCACTTTAACGGCGAAATTAAGCCATATTTAACCACTTAATGAGCCAGCTATTTGTACCAATACAATCTCAACTCGCCGCATTAAATATTCCGCAGCAAACAAAACTCAGCCGTCCGAGTGTTCGGGCACTTAAAGGAAAGCACTTATAGAGGACCAAACGAGAATTATTTCTCAGTAATATCGTCTGAAGATCGAATTTACGACAGCATCGAAGAAGAAATACGACCTCGAAATGACTAATTATTATTCCCTAAGAAGCAATTACGGACGCAGAAATACTCCAGTTCATTCGTCCTTTGTTATTTATTAGCGAGAAACGCGGGTATAATTCGGTGAGAATTGAAATAAAATTCTTTCACCATTACTGGTAGAATGGTTCGACCGTGGGTAATTGTTGCTAGGCAACGGCGTGCAAAATGGCGGCCATTAAAATTAATTTATTAGAGTCTCGGTTTCATAGGGCGTAAAAAGGCCAGCAACACGTGGCAGGCAACCGTAACCGTAATTCATTTTGGGGAACTGCGAAGGGAAGAATGCAGCTTCATCGAGCATAAATGAGACCCAAAGATCGAATGAAGTTTAATGGTTTTAAAAACAATGTAATTTGATAAAAGCAGCTTGATTCGATCTCTATTCGTAAGATTTGAAAATATGGGAAAAGTTCCAAGTAAGATAGTGATAGAAAATGGTTCCTGTTTTCCGATCTCGATTCATAAATTTTGAAAATATAGAAAAATTTCGATTAAAAAAGTGATGGAAAATGGCACCTTTTTTTTCGATCTCGATTCGTAAATTTTGAAAATATAGAAAAATTTCGATTGAAACAGTGATGGAAAATGGTACCTTTTTTTTTTTAATCTCGATTCGTAAAATTTGAAAACATAGAAAAATTTTGATTAAAATAGTGATGGAAAATGGCATCTTTTTTCGATCTCGATTCGTAAATTTTGAAAACATAGGAAAATTTCGATTAAAACAGTGATGGAAAAATGGCATCTTTTTTTCGATCTCGATTCATAAATTTTGAAAATATAGCAAAAGTTCGGGTGAAACGTTGAGGAAAATAAAAACTATTCGATTTCGATTCATAAGACTTTAAAATATCGAAAACGTTCAGGTGAAATTGTGATGGAAAATGACAGATACATTTTCCATCTCGATTAATAAGATACGAAAATATATAAAAAGCTTTAAGAAGTGAAGATGATGAAAAATTATTACTCTTTTTTTAAAATCTCAATTCGTAAGATTTGAATGTATTAAAAAAATTCAGATAAAATTGTGATGGAAAATGGCAACATTACCCACTTTTTATTCGTGAGATTTTAAAATATTGATAAATTTACGTGAGACGGTGATTCCTTTTTCATTTTTTTTTCCATGAAACAATATTTTGCCATTTTAAAAATAATTCAGGACGCACGCATACAATCATATTTTTAACC
Organism: Argiope aurantia; assembly: GCA_026543865.1. Classification (NCBI taxonomy): domain Eukaryota; kingdom Metazoa; phylum Arthropoda; class Arachnida; order Araneae; family Araneidae; genus Argiope; species Argiope aurantia. The sequence goes on along the minus strand of JAPMOR010090762.1, from coordinate 19,131 downwards.
GTTTTATTAGTGAATCGCAGTAAGATTTTTTTTTTCAAATGTATTAAAAATGATTTTATATTTTTCACACTTACTACTCTCATATCTGTTTTTTTCTCTGGTTTCTCAACATTCAAAAATGTAAAAAAAGTTGATTCAAACCACTAACCCGAAATATATTCACGTTTTAAATTTTTATGCAAGATTTGCCTGCTTTTATTATTTTTAAAAGTTTGCTTTTTATTATATAACAACAATGACATACACGCAAAAAAAAGCACCTTTTTAATATCGTCGCAATGTGCGTGTTTATTATTTTTTAATATAAGGTTTTCAGAAACTATCATGAAGAAACGGCAGAATATTTCTTAATTTTTAATTTATTAAAATTTTTAAAAAATTGCTCCGAGCTGCACATTTGGACATTTCAAAGTTTAAATGTACCAAATTTAGTAGCTCTAAATTAATTGATCTGGCTTATTTTATTCCAACACACACACGCACCCCAAGAGAAAAAAAGCAAACATTTCTTTTATAACTTTAAACGAGCTATTCTTGTATTATATATATTTCGTATATCTCGGAAACAATCCGAACCATTTGGATCAAATTTTATGTTTAAAAATGTTTTTACTTTTTAAGTTTTCTGTATAGATGTCTTTCTTAAGAAACGAGCTTTCACACACACACACACACACACGCACGCACGCACATTTTTTTTTATTACTTACTATTAGAATCTGTATATTCAACCTCCGCTCCGAAGTATCAGCAGTCCAATATTGTGGTCAAAACTACATGAATGACGTGTGTGTTGCGATCCCCATTTCGTGGTGCGCTTTTTACTTATGTATTTATATTTAATATTTTTTACTTTTTAAGTTTATTTGTATAGATGTCTTTCCTGAAAAAATGCGATTTTACAACACACACACACACATGCGCACAAAAACTATTCGAGCCTTTTTCTATCTGCTCTCCTGCTGGCTTCATACGTGTAACTTCATATAGTGTCATCTCGAACCCGATTTCACCATGATAAAACTGAGTTTAAGTTTAAAAAAAATAAAAGTAATGATAGATAAAATGTAAAATTAATGCTGTAATACAGCCGATTGTTTCGAAATACATGTGAAACTAAGTGAATTCTTGATTTTTTTTTAAATGACCAGGTCATATGTTGATAAGATTAAAAAATATTCTTATGTAATCAGTATTTGATTCGTATCTAAATACTTTCTTCGAAAAAACACGACTGTAGGGGGGGGGGGACTGTCGAACGAAGTTTGATCTTCTAAATATTTTTTATCATTAGATATACAGATATAAGATTAAATCTTTTAATTTGAATAAAAATTTGTTTACAAAAGCTAATATAATAAATAATAATCTCAGATAAACCTCTTAAACAAAATTTTTAAAATGTAGAAAAATGTTAACAATACGAGATTTATAACATTTTAGTCTTTACATCCATAAACCACTATAAAAGCTCTGTTTTCGCTCCCTTTTGCATTGCACTGCAAAGCAGGAGCCTGATGTTTATGTGCATAAATCCTTATGCATGCAGTTATTAGGGGTCGGCGGATCGATTGCTTCGAAATTCTCTCATGACACCTTATGGTGATGAATCACCTCCGAGAACTCGATTCGTGACGTACTTTAAATGCGAATCTCGCGGGAGCATTTCTTACTTCGCTTCATTTCGAGAATGGGAAGAGGCCTTATTCTTCTTTCCTGAAACGTATTATTTCGGAATAAATAGGTGATAGAATTTTGCGTTTCGTTCGATTATGAAATATTTCGGGGGTCTATAATAGTTGTAATTCTTTCTCCTATAGGTAATGGCGAATGTTTGAAATATGACACGTGGTATTTTGTAGAGAATTATTTTTCTTATTAATGATGGGGTGCATTGTAATTTGTTATTCTTTGTATACCGAAAAATTTGCAGATGTTATATGTTTTTGAATATATTTGGAATATAATTTGCTCGCATTTGTTTTACAGATGTTTTTTTAGGTAAATATGTATGTATAAATACAAGATTTTAAAAGTACTAATGTAAGAAAAACAAAAAAATTTTGTAACACTATTAATATGAAACTAAAGTCTGATGTCTGAATATGTATGAAAGTTTCATTTACATTTAAAATTTAAATTTTTTTTAAAAAATTATTTTGAACTCTCCATTTTTGGTGACCAGTTATTAAGAGAACTGGAACGTTCTCGACAGTAAAAATTGCCAAAATTTTAGTGATAAATAAATTGGATTTTTTCATAATTTAAACTTAATATCTGATAGAAAATATATAAAACGAATGATTTATTTTAATTATAAAACAGTAGAAAATATTTATTTCTCGAAGTATTTGTTTTTTTTTAATGGTAAATCAAATATGTGTTGTGATACAGTAATTTTCAAGTTCATAACTACAAATATTTATGCTCAGAAAAAATAACTCAGTTAAATCACCGCAAAATTAATATAATGTATGAACATATGTTTAATAATTGCAATGAATATATTTTTATTTAAATATGCTAATAGTAAACGTTTCAAAAATATTATGAATGTCGTGTAACTTCAAAAAAAAATCTAAAAAATATATGATATTTTGCATGATAAATAATCTTTAAAAATTAATAATATTGTGCAGAAAAAAAAACTAAAATATGCTTCAAAAATGTATAATGTGTGCATATATTGTTGTATAAAATTTAATATGATTGCAAAGAATTGAATGCGTTCCAGGCTTACCAAAATCTGAAGAAAACATGTTTCGAGAAAAATGCAAAAATCTCTATATTTCTGTCATAGGAGCTCCTGTTAGATTCATTTTTAAATGATAATTTATATGCATTCGATTGTTCAGACCTATACAAATTATGTATTTCTGAAATCAGTGAAATAGAATCTATTTTATTAAACTAAAATTAATATTATTATTATTTTGAAAATACGTATGTTCAAATTTTTTTTAAAAAGTATGCATAACTTGTATATTTTAAGAAATATTTTAAAGCATCAAACTGTTACAAAAGTAAAATTTAAAATTTAGATTAAAATAGATTAAACTTAGATTAAAACAATGATTTAAAATTTAATCCTATGTAATCCGTAAATCGAACCTCTTGCTTGCATGCATATTAAACGTATTTCTTTTCGTTCAAGAAATGAACTCTAAGAATCAAAAAACTTCTACATAATTGAAAAATGCTTCAGAACGAAAGTGTGATGCAGAAATAAATTGTATATCTTATAAACTCCTCTACTGCTATCTCAAACCATTCAACTGACTCTTATTTAAATTTTTATTTTAACTATTATGAAGTATCAGAATAATTTTAGTGAAATTTTTATGTCAGCTAATTTAATCGTTAATTAATATATTTAAAATAATTTATAAAAACAAATAAAATAAAATCCTCAGTCACAATTAACGACCCGATGTCGTCAGTTTTTAATGATACAAAATTTCATGAGCCTTAGATGCATCATCGACGGTCGTCCCCCCCCCCTATATTTCCAAATGAAATATCAATATATATATATAATATAATATAATATCTTTCTATTAATAAAAAATATATGTAAACACTATGTTTTATTTGCTTTGTGATTGATAGATATCGCGTCACCTGATCCATGGCATTTGAGGTTGGTTTTGCCAGTATTGTTTGAAATACTTAGGTAAAATTATTATTACGTCGTAGTAAGTATTTATATCGCACTTAATGGTTAGATGGTATCGAAAAAAGGAAACAGCAAATGAGTTTAAAATAACATTTTTTAATTCCGTGGCAACCCAATGAATAGAATTTCGGCTTCTTTCTTTTTTCGAATAGCGAAAATATTTCATCTCTCGGCCAGTTATGGTCTGATTATCTAAAAATATACCGTTTACCCTGCACTTTTTAAAAAATAATAATGAAACATGCATATTTAAAATAATAGTAATTGTAATAATAATAAAGGATTCATGATTCGAGAACAGCGGCCGAATTGGCGAGCGAAGCCCGTGTGTGTGTTTGTGTGTGTGTGATATAATACGCACTATTTCATTGTACATTCTTTGTGGTAGAACCTTGACAGACTCCCACAATCACAGACCGATTTCGACAATTATTATTTCACGATGAAGCTTATGACCTCCAGATACGTCGTCAATATGTTTCCTCTGGCGCCCTGACCGTTCTCCATTTTGGAGAGTATTCACTAATTTAGAAAAATTTGGGAAACCGCCAAACACCACAACTAAAGGGATTTTGGCATTTTGAAAACGCAGCTAAACAATTTGAATAATTTATTCTTATTGTACCGGTAAAGTTTAAAATATTAATTGTAAAAATATTTCATTGTGATAAGAGATAACTCATGAAAATCACAGGGCATTTGACTAAATTTGTGACTAAATGTGACTAAATTTTTTTCAATCAAAAATTGTGACAAATATAATTATTCTCAGTGCCACCAAGTGGTGTTCATGGTACTATCCTTAAAGAAATTAACAAGTGAGCCTTAATAAGGCAGGCCAAAACATGGAGAAATGTTTTCGATTTGGGTAGATAGGTGTGTTTATTAAATTATAAAAAAAAACTATAAATAATACATATATTTATTTGTGAATTGGATTACCGTCGAGTTTTAATAATAATGATATTATTATTATTAAAGGTTTCGTAGCAATTAATTAATTAAATAAATAGTTTTTTTTTATCGTAAAAGCAGATATTTTCGCCCATAGAAAAATCGGATATTTAAACTTGTAAATAAATAAATGAAATAACTATTCAGTACTAAAATTAATTTAAGGTCTTTCTTAAATAAAACCTGACTTTTTTTTTTTTTTTTTTGCATGTTTCGATAAAGGCAGATCAAAGAAGTTTCATCTTTTTCCAAATCTAAACGCCGTTAACAAATTTATCCAACTATTTTACGGCTCAGAAAGGAAGAAGAGCGATCAAATTACATTTCAGAGAGAATCCCACAGGGAAATTATAATGACACGACTCGCCTTTTTCCTTCTTATTTTTCCCTAATCACTGCTTAATTTCATTTTAACTGGCAAATTAAGCCATCTTGAGTCGGTTAATGAACGTGTCATTGAAGCATTAAGAGAAGCTACGGTTACAGTTAAGTCTCACCGGAAAAAAAGATTTCAGATTTTTTTTTTCTTTTGAGGGTTAGGGATGCATTTATATGTATAAAGTATTAATCATGTAGTACTGAACTCAAGTGTATCGTGATGAAGTTAAGAGCTGATTGATTAATAATTAACGAGTTAAAAGGAAAACGAATAAACAGGTCCGATCAGTAAGAATTTGCTTATTTCGTGCCAGAAGATGTTAAAGTGTTGGTTAGCTTTCTCAATTTCGAAATAATGAAGATTCTAGCTTGCATCAATTAAGCGATGCATTCGGCAATGTAATGAAGCATTAAGCAATTAAGATATCTAATTTGTATGTGATTGTTAAAATGATAATTTGAGACAAATGTTCTGTATAATTTTTTATTCATTTCGTTTAGTTCTTGAACGGTAAGATAAAGTTTACATTACTTATATGAGTAAGAAGAATAGAATATTTTTGAAGTAGTGCTTGCTCAGTATTTGGAGAATGGGACTGCCAGCACCATTATGTTCTTAAAAGGACCTGGGTGCAAAAAAAAGGAGGGGACGGGGGAGTGCACTAAAATATTTTTCAAAGATAAAAATAAAAGGATTCAAAATAAGTATTGAACAAATTTGATGAAATTTTTATTCAAATAGGTCTATTTCATATTAGTATATGTTTATTTCATATTAGTATATGTCTATTTCATATTTTGTAGGACATGACATATAACTTTTTTAGTACGATAATACTTAAATTTTAACATTTCTCTGTGGTAGAAAAGAATTCCTTCCGAATTTGTTCATTTCCTTTACTCGATGATAGTACTAACATTTTAATGTTACTACGTGGAAGAGTGGATTTGCTCCAGGATAGTTCAGTAACTCTACTCGGTGATAATACTTACATTTCAACGTGGTAGAGAAGATTTGCTCTCTAATTGCTCAGTTACTCATTGATACTTTATTCATTAATAATACTAACATTTTATCATTCTTGCCTGGTAGAGTAGAGTAGAGTAGAATCGAATTGCTCTCGAATTTGTTCAGTTAGTGATAATAAACATTACTACGTGGTAAAGCAGAATTGCTCTCGGATTGTTCATTTAGTTTACTCGATGTACTAACATTTTAACGTTACTACGTGGTAGAGTGGATTTTGCTCTCAAATAGTTCAGTAACTCTACTCGGTGATAGTACTAACATTTCACCGTGGTAGAGAAGATTTGCTCTCTAATTGCTCAGTTACACATTGATACTTTACTCATTGATAATACTAAAATTTTATCATTATTGTCTGGTACAGTAGAGTAGAATTGCTCTCGAATTTGTTCAGTTAGTGATAATAAACATTTTAACATTACTTCGTGGTAGAGCAGAATTGCTTTCGGATTGTTCATTTAGTTTACTCGATGATAATTCTAACATTTTAACGCTACTACATGGTAGGGTAGAATTGCTGTCAGATCGTTCAGTTAATTTACTCAGTGATAGTACTAAGATTTTAACATTGCAACATGGTAGAGTAGATATGCTCTCGAATTGCTCAGTTATTCTACTCAATGATATACTAACATTTTATCATTACTGTGTGGTAGAGTAGCGTAGAATTGCTCTCGGGTTTTTTCAGTTAATGATAGTAAACATCTTAACATTACTACTTGGTAGATTTGAATTGATCTCGGATTGTTCATGTACTTGACTCAGTTTATTTTAATCATTCTGGCGTTATTCATCTGGTATTGTACGAGATTTGGCAGAGAAGCAGGATATTTTTGAAGTAACGCTTGCTCAACATTTGAAGATTAGAATTGTTCAGTAAAAGATAGATCAGTCTATCAATAACGAATTATACAAAGACAAAGATTTTTATTCCTTAATATAATGAAAAATAAAATGTGAACAACCGCAAAACAATTGATTCAATCTGATAATTTCTTAAATAGCTGAATGAGTGGTTTGCAATTTATATTTTAATATTACTTTGTGAACGAATGAAATGTAGAGTCTATTAAAAATCAGAAGAACATTAAGAATCTTTTATAAACGCACTAATGCAAGTATTTTTAATCGATTTATCAACAAAGATATATCGATAAGAAATTATAATGATTAAGATTTTTTCCTCTGTTTTCATAAAGTTCATCATAGAGATAAGTTTATAATGGAAGTTTAAAATAATTACGAACAAACGCAAAACAATTTATTCAGCCGTAATTATTACCTAAACAGTTATATATTACTAAATGAGCTATTGAAATGTAATTCTTATCACGTCTAAAGTCACGAAAATAAGATTTTTTGAATAAATACAATTTTTTTTCTCTTTCTTTTTTCAACGAAGATCGGTTTATTGATATCAAATCATAAAGATAAAAAAAAATTCTCCCCCTATTTCCAGAAAATTCATCAGTGAAATAAATTCACAATATAATGGTAAATAAATTATGGACAAAGGCAAAACAATTTATTCTACAGCAATAATTATCTAAACGGCAGAATGAATTGTTCGCAATTTATATTTCAGTATTACTATATGAACAATTGATATGTAGAGTTTATCACTTTCGTCTATTAAAGTCATGAAAACATTAAGAATCTTTTATAAATGCATTTTTTAGTCGATTTATTAATAAAGCTCAAGTTATCGATATATTATAAAGACAAAAAAATTTTTTCACATATTTCCAGAAAATTCACCTGAGATATAAGCTCATACTGTAACGAAAAATAAATTACGAATAACCGCAAAAAAGGAGGGGGCGGGGGAGTGCACTAAGATATTTTTCAAAGATAAAAAATAAAAGGATTCAAAATAAGTATTGAACAAATTTGATGAAATTTTTATTCAAATATGTCTATTTCATATTAGATGACTTTCATATTATTTGACTGAATTATTTTGCAGTTGTCAATTTATTTTTCTTATTACTGTGCAGACGACCGAGATGAGTCGCCCGTTAAAATCCCGAAAACACTAGGAATCTTTTATAGAGAATTACATGCTAAAAGATTTAACTTGTAACGCTCAATTTTCCAGCCACTTTATTCAATTTATCCAACACACGCTCACGTTAAAAGCAGCTTAATATATGTTTATACTCTCCAAAAAATATTACAGTTGCTACTTTAGAAAATTTTATCTCCATTTTCAACTCCGCAGGTGCTTTTGGAAATGTCTAATGGATATAAAACATGTCCCCAAAATATTGTTACTAAAGCAATAATGTCACTTTCTTTTCCAAAACCTATTTTTTGGAAATTCTGTACTCGTTCCGAAAAAACTTATAAATAAAATTTGTGAGCAACATGCACTGAGCCGTTGAGATTTGAAATATGGTAGTATAGAGATTAGACTTATTTAAGAATTTGGTGTAATCTGTAGCTATAACATAAACTCTGCTGGTCTCATTTTATTTAAGTAAAAAAGGGTAGACAGACGATTTAGTGCGTGAGAGTATAAAATATGGTCTATCTTTTTTTTTCTCTCTCTTTGTATTTGCTTTAACATCTATATTGTAGACACCTGTTTAAGCAAAATCAAACGAAAGGTTGACCATCTGTCCGCATGTACTTTCAAAAGTAAGTAAGCACGATCACTAAAAAATGCATTGATTTAAATATGTCGAATTTGGCATGTGATTTTGTGACCACAATCGTAGTTCCTTACCAACTTTACGTTTTCAATTGGTTGTCAAAAACGCATCTAAAACTCAAATTCGATATTCGGGTACTATTAAGTGCCTGTCAGAGAATAATCGCCAAAAAAACTCGCCAAGAATCACTTGATAGAAAAATGCGACCCCTCCCCCCTCCTCAAAGATTAATATTTCTTAATTGTTGTACGCTAATGCCATACAAGACGTTCTCTGAGATAAAACATCTTTGTGAAAGATAATCTGTGAAAGGTGTGGGAAGACCAAATTAGTTATTTTTCAATAAGTTCTTTTGTGAATTTAACGAGTAAAATCATTAAATCTGTAATTATATTCCTTTCAAAATATAATCGTAGATCGGCGACATTATTATTTTTTGGAATTAGTCTTTATTCTCTCATCTTTTTTTTTAAGATTTCATTTTTCTAATTATTTTTAGCTTATCTCGAATTATTTTAATGAATGTTCGAATGTTTCTTATAATTAAAAAAGTTACATTATTATTAAAAATTGATAAGAACGACTTAAACAATAATTGACTGAAGGCTTTATTATTGATTGTAATTAATTTTTATCCTACCACCTTTTTATAAAGATTTCTTATTTTTATAAATACGTTATTGTCACTTGGTAATAAAAGTTATTTTAATGAATATTCGAATGTATCTTATGTTAAAAAAATGATAGCATCAATGAAAATTACTGAGAATCCTTAAAAATAATTTAAAATTCAAGCCTTTATAGATTATGATTTTTTTTTAATGTCTAATGCAAGAAAAGGGTCTTTTAAGTAAATGTTTGCTACTAAAAATGTTTAATATTCAATGAATATGTTCAAAACAAATTAAGCCATCAAAAATGCAATTTCCGTACCGAATATTAAAATAGAAAAAGACATTATAAAAATGTCCCACCGCTAACTAAGGTTTATCGGCCAATGGGGAAAAATATTTCAAATTATGGATTAGTAATTTATGTGTTGGCTGAATGTTATTAGTTTACGTAAATTTATTTATGTGTATTTTTAATGGTTTTTTATAATTTTCCATTTATTATTTTTAAATGAACGTATGTAGAATGGAAATAATATATGCATTTCATAGTAAAATAAATGCATTTGACAAGATAAAAATTTTCTGCCCTATCGAGGAAGGACTTAGTATCCTATTCAGTTTATGACATGGTTTCCTTCGTTTTCATCAAATTCAAACTCAACCAATATATATTGACATCATGGGGGGCTGCGGCTTCCTGGTGTTAAGGTCTTGGCTTCGGAGCCAGAAGGGTTTCAGGTTCGAGACCCGATTTCACCGATGAACCGTCGTGCAAGCGTGTCTGGTGCACGTTAAGCGAACGTTCTTTCGCTGGTGTAGTGTGGTGTGAAGAGAGGGGATGCCAGCTCAGGTGCCGTCCTCGTCATCTGACCGCGGTTCAGAATTATGAGATCTGTCCCAAAATATCCCTAGTGTTGCTTAAAAAAGGGACGTTAATATAACTAAACTAAAAGACATCAGTGAGAGTGTCCTGCCTAAAACTTTCTCATATACTTTCTAATAAGGGTTTTAACGACTTCTCCATAAAATTATTGATCCTGGGTGAGGTTGCGAATGCCTTTCTTGGCATTGGCGAACAATAGTTTAAAAATATCATTTTCAAACTATAGTTTTTTGCGCGAATCTAGCATTTTTACCGCCATTAATCATGTAATATTTCGCCATTTGTTTGTGGCGATTAATACATGGCATGCAGTTAATATACAAGTACCCAAAAATCGAATATGTATTTTGGATGCCTTTTTTCCAATCGATTGAAGCCAAAATTGGACTCCGAGTCATAATCATATCCAGTAAAGCACATGCCAAATTTCATATATTTGAGCCATTGCATTTCTAATTTCAGCCATTAATTACTGGAATGTTTTTTATCATGCAAGCATTAGAACACCGAATATATATGAAATTCTTTGTTCCAATAGATTGAAGCCAAAATTCGATACAGAATTACAATTGTATATCCAAAATTACATCCCAAATTTGATATATTTTAATCATTGCGTTTATGAGGTTTACATGTTTTTGAAAGGATGGACGGTCAACATCTTGACTGATTTGTCTACAACGTATCTTCACTTTAAATGTTAAATATGTGTCTAAATTTTATTCATATAGCTCTCTTTTTTTGTAGTTATTGTATTAACATATATTCGGACAGTCAGACCGAAATTTTGAATAAAAATCTATTCAGAGGAAGTCCGTCTATCCGATTGTTCGAATATAAGTTAACACGATCATTAAAATGAAGAGAAATAGATACATGAAATTGGGTGCATTAATATCTACAATGTAGACATCTGTGAAATTTTGAGCCAAATCCAATTACGAGTTGTCTGTCTGTCGGTCTTAAGCTTCAGAAGCATGCAAACACAATAATTCAAAAACGCTATTACCAAACGCAAACAGGATAATTACTAAACGAAGGGAACTAGGTGCAAGAAATTGCAAACACAGTAATTGATCCAACTATGGGTTGGCTGTCTGTCCGTCTAGTTTCAGAAGCATGCAAACGCGTTAATTCAAAAACGCAATTACTTAAATATATCAAATTTGGTATAGGATTTTGTAATTTCAAATTTCAAATAAACTTTTGTGTCAGAAATTGGTTGAGAAAAAAGGTTCTAAAACACAAATTCGATATTTGGATATTACTGACGCATCCCAAAGATTAATAGCCAAATAACTCGCCAAAGATGGTACGGCAAATTCTGTAAAGATGTTAAATTCATGCCAAAACGAGTCACTATTTATTTTCTCGTATACGTAGCATAGAGAAAGTATAACAATCGACAAAAATTTTGAACTTGAAATTTTGTCGAAGCTCCACGTTTTAGACTTCCCTGAATTTGAAAAACACGTTTTTGTAAAATGTCCTTCAGTCTGTGACAAAGATAACTGAATGCAAATCCGTCCGCCCAGTTGTTCGAATATGAGTTAACACGATAATCACAAATTGTAGAGATCTAGATGCATAAAATTTGGTATACGTATTTAACACCTATTGTATAGACACCTGTAAAATCTTGAGCTAAATCCAAAGAAGGGTTGACTGTCTGCTGGTCCATCCTTTCACAACATGCAAATGCGATAATTCAAAAACGCAATGACTTAAATATATGAAATTTGATGTGTGATTTTGTGACTACAAGTGCAATTTTGTGTTAAATTTTTGTTCCAATCGGATGAGGAAAATCTGCTTAAAACACAAATTCAATTTACGGATGCTATTAAAGCATTCCATGACTTAATCGCCATGGATGACACGATAGATTTAGTAAAAATACTAAATTCAAGGCAAAGGTTTATATTTCGGAACTATTTTATGTCAATGCCATGTAAGACGTTCTCTCTGGCGTGATAGGTTTATTAGGGAGTATGCGAGAAGGTTTTGGGAAAACCATTCCCGCTGAGGGTTTTTTTTAAAATTCCTGTTATTCTTTTGGCTTTGGCTTTTATTCGCGTCTTTAGCTTTTCTTTGAGACTGCAAAACCATACTTCAAACGTCAAATTTTCTTAGAATGTGTATCCCCTCCTCTGCTAGTGGAGGGGAAAAAATAGCAATAAAATAAAAGAAGCATAAAGTAAGAAAGTCTGCCTCAATAATTTAATTTTCATTCGGAACGTCGGCGTTTTCCTTACGTTTGATTTTGATGACGTATTTTCTTTAAAAAATGATTTCACCACCATGCCAACTTCTGCCCTGCGAGGATCTCTAAAGCATTTCGGGGAGGATGGCAGAAAGGGGGTGGGGAGATCAGCGATTTTTCTTCCACTTCCTGTTACTAAATAATAAATTCCCTGCTATCCGAGTTTTTCCCGCCTTTTTAAAAATGCAAAGCTTTGAATGTTCTACCATTCTTTTCTTTCGTTTACCTCCCCTTCCTCCCTCCCTTCATGTTTGCCGAAGATTTGCTTCTGCGCATATAGACCTGTTTGTTCTGTTCGGATAGGGTCGGTATGTACTATCGTTTGGCGAAAGAGGGATTAGCTGTCTGTTTTGTTTGACTATCCAGCTCACTCTTATCTTTGGCGGTTTTATGCAAAACGTTCCCTCTATATTGGATGGGTAAATATTTTTCCTATCCGTGTACGTTGTCTTTCATGTAATTTAAAGTTTTGGGGTTTTATTTTTTTATTAAGTTAAAAGGAAATGTTACTTTTGAAGATACTGTTATAATATGTTTTATGAAAAGAAGTTCTATGAATATACTCGATACATCACTATTGTCTGTGATTTTGAATCACACTTCGTGTAGCAAGAAAACATTTTAATTGAATAATGATATCACTTTATTCACTGACTAAGTAGGGAAAAAAACATAAAATTGAAGTGAGAAATTTAATTAAAATTACGGAGTTCCATAGATTTTATTCTTATATTTATATGAGGTGAATTGGGAACTAAAACGTTGCCAACTTAAAGGAAGATTGTTCTTTATGAACTGTCATTGTTCAAACAAAACAAAACAAAACAAAGCATTTATATCAATTAAAGGAAAATTGCTCTTTCCAAACTGTCATTATTAAAATAAAAAAAATCAATATTTATTTCAATTAAAGGAAATTTGTCCGTTACAAACTGTCATTGTTTAAACAAAGCTAAAAAAAAATTATACCAGTTAAAGGAAGATTTTTCTTTAAGAATGTCATTATTCAAACAAAACAAAAAAAATATTTATATGAATCAAAGGAAGATTGTTCTTCACGAATAACTAAAACACAAAAATTAGTTCACAATAAATAAAAAGTAGACATTTGCACAAGATTCAAAATATCATAAATAAATGTTTAAGATTTCAAAACTTAATTTACAAACTGGAATTAACATTTGCAGAAGAAAATAAGGGGGAAAAAACTATTATACCAACTTAAGGAAGATTGTTCTTTATGAACTCTCATTTTTCAAATCACAGTAGATGCAAATTTTAAAATGGCTCGTATCGCTTAACTTTAATCATGTGAACTTACATCTCTTCTATTATTACCATGACTACAGATTTTAAGATTTTTTACAGATAGTAAATTGGAAGAAACAATTATAATATGTTCGTAAAAAACAATTTAAATATTAAAGGCCTTCTGAAAAGTTTTAATTCAATAAAGCCTAATTACATAATTGTAGTTAATTTAATCTTTTTGTAAGCTGTCGAGTTTTTCTTTATTAACTAATATTATATGATAAACATAATTTTTTCTTTTATTTCGTTCTACAGGGAAATATCCTTAAAAATAACCGTTTTCCGTTTTCTGCATTAATTAGCTTTCAAAAGTAAATTTAGTACTTTACATTTTTTTTTTCATTTTTCTTTTATGTAAATTTTTAGCAACTACTTTAAATACTAAATTAAATTACAAAAACGTGATTTTATTTAAATAACTTGATTCAACATTAAGACTAGTTTTAAAGATATTTTAAATCATCATGGGTTTTTATTTAAAAAGTAAAAAAGCTCATTCAACTTTAAAACACACGATATAATTTTTTTGTGTGTGTGTATGTTTATTACTATGCGGTATTTCCTGAAGAAATTTTTCTCTAAAAATTTACCTTTATTCCCATCTGCATTCTGTATAACCAATTTTTTGAATTTTTTTGAAAAAGAGCAACGTAAAACCGCTTTGCAAAATATCGTCTGTTGTAAGCTGGTTAGAGAGTTTCGTTTTACATCTTTTTTTTTTCCTTCCCGCGCTATATCCAATTATTCAGATTTTTTTTTTTTTTTAGCGTTTTATTTTACCAAATACTTATTATCTTCCCTGGAGATATGATTTTCCTGAATTCGCAATTCGTCGTCTTGGCTGTTTATTCTGGCTATTGTTTAAAAATATGTGATTTTTTTTCCGTTTGGTTTTTTTTCCCTTGTCTTTTTTTTTTTTTTGGTAATTTTTTATCTCTTGAGTTATATTTAATATTCATCTCTCGGCAGTTATTTATGAAAAAGGTTGTTTATTTTCTTTCACATATTTTTAAAAAAATGCTTTTATTTTTTGCGCTATCGTATTTTAAATCTCACGAATCTGTGAAATACTTTTACTACTGAAAAATAATTTATAAGATAAACGTTGCTTGATTTCGTCTGTGCAGTTTGTTTATATTTATTTAATTCACATGAGATATTAGTTTGAATAAAAAGGGGATTAAAAGGAGTATCCATGACGTCAGAAATTTTTTTCATCTATTTTTGAAGTTTATTAGATTATAATAAATTTTATTTTATTCCTTCTATAAGTTATAATGATAAATTTATTTTAGGATCTATTTGTGTTGGATGATTTTCAAATATTTCGATTGTCATTCTTCCAAATAATTTTAATTTTCAAACATGATCGATTGTATTTAAATTAGACGATGTCAGAGATTAAAATTATACATGATATATTATTCTGTTTTTAAATTGTTCACAATAAAATTAAAATGTCTTCTACTTTTTTAAAGATAAGAATGCTTATAATGCTGTTTGTAAATTGTGTTATGTCCCGCGCATAATGCAAACATGTTTTAAAGCATGCCACAGGGTTAATTGCTGTGTCTAGAATCGTCTTGATTCAGTACATAGTTACTTCTTGAGTAATGAGCGGTAGCTAAGAAAAATTGCTTGATTTAATAAAGAAATAATTAATTTGTAATTAATTAAATATTAATCTGAATATTAAAAATTTCCCTCAATTACTTTATTGCGTATTGTTGCACAAAAACTATTATTACTAGGTTTTTCAGTTTGTGTATATTTTACAGCAATACATTTTGCTTATTTTTATGTTCATATGCACATGTATTATGATGATATTAAATACTTTTTCTTGTGTGCATATGTTATCAGTACCATGAGTAAAAATTATTTTTTTAAATAATAAGAAAAAATTGTTATAATCTTATAACTTCAAACGGACAATTCTTGTGTATATATAAATTTATTTATTTTGCGCATCTCGGAAACGGCTCAAATGATTCGGATCAACATTTATATTTAGATAAGGTTTTGCTTTTTATATTTATCTATATATCTTCTAAAAAAAAAAGATTTTACACACATACACACACAAAACAAATTTTTTTAATAACGACTATTAGATTAAGTATATTCAACTACCGTTTCGAAGTTCAATCAATACGTTCTCAATTCGAGTCGGGCTTTTTGCTTTATTTTTTTACTTATGTATTTATATTTAGTATTTTTACCTTTTAAGTTTATCTATATAATTATCCTTCCAGAAAAAACGCTATTTCACAATATGAGACATTTTTTGTCTGCCTTCATGCTGATAATATCATATAGCGCCATCTCAGACTCTATTTTACCATGTTAAAACTGAAAGTAAGTTCAAAAATGTAAGTAGGGATAGATAAACTGTAAAATGAATACTGTAATATCGCAAATTGTTTCGAATATCATGTTAAACTAAGTGCATTCATGATTTTTTTAAATTTAAATATCTATTTCATATGTAGGTAAGGTTGAAAAATTTTCATTTCTAATCAGTAGTGATTCGTATCTAAATATTTTCTCCGTAAAAACGCAGTTTTACAAACAAAAACAAAACACACACACACACACAAAATGTCGAGCGAAACTGAGACTTCTGGATATTTGTTTCTCTTTCAGTGTTTATATATTTTACAGTAATACTTGTTGTTTATTATTAAGTTCTCGTGCACATGCATTACAGTGATATTAAATTTTTTTTTTTCAATTCCTACTATTAGCTCATACTCTCTCAATATATATCTTGTTCAAATTTTCAATCGTTAATAAAATACTTTTTATTCATCCACTCAATTTCAAATACATTTTTTTTTAACTTGTAGTGAATGACAATTGATGTTAATACAGTTTTTTTCAAATATTAATTAATTAATTAAATTTGTCCAGTAATTTCTATTTGGTCGCCAAATCCGTCTCCAAGCTCCATTTTCCCACTTAATATTGTAATTCTGTCATATGTATATACATATTTATATTAATTGTAATTATTTAATAAAAAGTAACTAAAATATAAAAGAATTTTGTTTGTCTAAGTAGGAATTGACTTAAACATTTTTTATACATTACTTGTTGTGTATGTAAATGTTATCAAATATATAAGAATTAATATATAAAAATTAATTAACTATAAATAAAAATTAATTTTTAAAAATTATAAAATTTTTTAATGGAGCTAAAACGTGATCACGTGACTAAAACGTTTCAGAGTAAAATTTCAGATCCACGTTAAATTTTTCGTTCCTTTATAAAGCTCTGAATAAGAATAATTGCAATCACCAGCGATTACAGCAAACTGTTTTCAGGAAATTCTGTGTCACTTCTATTTCGAGATTGCTTGGCGAATTGGATTAAATCTCTGTAAATTCAATTTATTGTGATTACTTTAAATTCAATCCTGTAAGCTACATCAAAGTGTATGCCAAAGCCAAACTCGCGTCGTTAAGTAAATGTATGCTTGGCGCTCAGATTCTGCAATTTTGGCGAGAATTTAATTTTGGATTTCGCATTTCCGTCTCACTGATTTCACATTTCCGACGCTATCTGTTCCGATTTAATGTAATTGAAATTATGTATGCAATTTCTGTAGTATATTCTTTTAAGAGAGAAATATTAATATTTGCTTTTCTTTCTTTTTAGGTAAGTGCATGAATTCTGCTCTGTCGTAAATCTGAAATATTTCTGTAAAGGTGAGAATTAATTATTTTCCCCTTCTTGGATATTTTGCTTCCTCTTATGCGGGCCGTGGTGGCCTTATGGTAAGGTCTCGTCTTCGGAATCGGAGAGTTTCAGATTCGAGACTCTATTCCACTGTGGAATAGTCGTGTAAGCCGTCTGGTGCACATTAAATCCTTCCGGGCCAAACGTCCTCCCGCTGGTGTGGTGTGGAAGTCTGGAGAGGGGGTTCCAGCTAAGGTATCGTCTTCGTTATCTGACCGCGGCTCAAAATTACGAAGTCCGTCCCAGAATATATCCAACCAAATAATAATCAAATAAATAATAACTGATATCTAAACTAAGCTTCCTCTTATACGATGTATAGTGAGAGAATGTATAGTAAATTTTCAATAATCCGTCATATATCATAACATAAACCGGCCAGATTAGCGAAAATGCCATATAAATTTATGCCCATTTAGAAAAAAAAATTAATGTGTTATAAACATAGGTAATTTATTTAATCTCTTTTATTTTACCTAGTTTATTACACAAGGTGTTTTATATTAAACTATCTATATGTTTAAGAGAACCAGTCCTCCTATCGCAATTACTAGTCCGATTTTGTAATTTTTGTTCCAAGTGGAAGCTCATGACCTCCATATATGTTATCAATGGTCCGCTCTAAATTAAAGAGAGACATTTAAAAAAAAACATCTTCATTGTACATTTTCCATAAGTAATAAAACCTTGGTAAAGTTTTTCAGCCACAACCCTGTACCTTTTTCACAACTTTTTATATTCTAGTATGCGAAGTATAGAGGGAGTATTATAATTATCAAAACATTCGAATTCGTGAATTTCGACGAACGTTTTAGACCTCTCCGAGTTCGAGAAAACACATTTTTGTTATTATGTCTGCTTGTCTGTCTGTCTGTCTGTGACAAACGTTGCTCAGAATTACTGTGAGCTATTCTGAGTGGGGGGAAAAGTGTGGGGGGGTGGTGAAATTTTGTATATAGTCTTTACATCAAATTTGTATTTCTATCAAATTTTGAACGAAATCCATTCGAGGAAGTCTGTCTGTCTGTCCGAATATAAGGTAACATGATTACTACAAGAAGAGTGTTAGACAGATCAAATTTGGAACAGATTTAACATTTAAATTGTAGATACCTATTTAATTTTCAACCAAATTTGTCGAGGGATTGACTTTCTGTCAGTTTCTACATTTACAAGCATGTAAACGCGGTAACTTAATAGCGTGGTATCTAAAATATATGAAATTTTGTATATGACTTTTTGACCTCAATTGTAACTCTCTGCCAATTTTTGGTTTCGATTAATGGGAAACATTTCGTCTAAAAACAGAAATTCAATTTTCCGATGCCTGTCGCTAAATTCCAAGTATAAATCGCCTTAAAAGTCTCCAGGGATCGATCACACGAGAGATTCAGTAAAATTACTGATCAAATTTGGAACAGATTTAACATTTAAACTGTAGATACCTATTTAATCTTCAATCATATCCGTTAAGGGATTGGCTTTCTGTCAGTTTCTACATTTACAAGCATGCAAACGCGATAACTTAATAGCGCGGTATCTAAAATATAAGAAATTTTGTATATGATTTTTTTTCACAGTTGTAACTCTCTGCCAAATTTTGATTTTCGATTGGCTGAAAATAATA
>JAPMOR010090754.1:0-10042 GCA_026543865.1 Argiope aurantia | reverse complement strand
ACGAAATGATAAAGAAAACCTCAATAATTATTCAGTGTTTGCCACTCGATCTTCTGCATTTTACCGAAGATGAGAAATTCCAGATAAAGAAAGATCTTGCCCAGAAGAACTACTTAACTGTTTGGAAGATTTATATACTGAAAAGATCTTTTATCTTATCTATTCTTGGGGCTTTATGTACTTATGGAATTTTAATTGCTAATTCAGGAAAATAACACCAATAGCTGCTTCTGGCATTGTCAAGATAAAGAAACACCTTGCTTAGAAGAATTATCTAACAGTTTGCAAAATCTGTGTGCTGAAACGTTCTTTCACTTTATATGCTGTTGGTGCTTTAATTTTAATTTCTTATTCAGGAAAATAACATTCGAACAATAACTCTCAACTTTTCTTTTACTTCAGACCCTTTGATTAATCTTTTTATTTTTGGAATAGTTTCTACTGTTAAATCCCTAACTAATAATTCTTTTATGCAATAAAACGTTTGATAACAAAACTATCGAATACCCCGAACTATTAAATACCTCGAATTTACTTACAGTGGCTCAAAAAATTGAGAGTACACCTTACTTTTACTTGATAAATCCGGCATTCAATATAAATAACACATTACCGGGAAGTGCAAAAATGTTTTTATTTTTGCGCATAACAAATGTTTTAATTTAAAGTAAAAATAATCAGCGAAAAACTTCTAAATTGAAAAGTTTCAGAAGCATTTTGAAAAACAAACGCAAATTTTTGCCTTAAAAAATTGAGAATACACCAATTAAATTCTTGTAATATCTCGCATAAAAAGTGTCGATATTTAGTTGCTTGTCATTTGGTTATTATAATGGCCTCTAAATGCCGTGGTATGGATTGGACCAACTTTTGGGCGGTATCTGAAAATATTTTTCCCCATTCTTCTTGCTACATTTGTTTTAAATGAGTTTTGTTTCTAATATTTTTTTTTTTTGGACCACTGCTTCGAATGTGGCCCACAGATATTCAATGGTATTGATGTCGGGCTACTGTGGTGGTGTGTGTAAATGCTGTTTAAAATGAAAAATATACCACATTTTGACGCTCTGTGCAGTGTGTGGGGTCGTTGTCCTGTTGAAAAATGAAATTTCCATCTAAACCGAAATTTTTATCACTTTTCTTTAGATTGCTGCGAAGTATATCCAAATATACCATATCTATACTTATAATAAAGCTCAATATGTGTGTGTTGGCGCTCTACAGGCCAGACTATTCAACTTACAGCTACCAAATTTGGCATGTGTATACCTTGGAGGCCGGGAATGTGCACCTGGGGGTTATTTTTTTCGAATTTTTAATTAGAATTTTATTTATTTAAAAATTAAGTGAAATTTTGGCATGTTTCTGCTATAACTTCCGAAAATATTACCGCACAAAAAAGATTTTTGCATGAAGTTAAAGATCAAAAATTTATCTTTTAAATGATACCAATGTTTTAACCTTAACATTAAATTTCTATTTTTAATGAATTTTTAAATAAATATTTTAACTATATTTTTCAACATTTTTTTTCGTACAAAATAAAAATAAAATTTAAGCTGCAAGAGCACGTTTCGCATTCATGGGAAAAAAATAGCATTTTTCAAAGTGTTGGCGTCACATTGACTAAAGCTCCAATTAAAAATAAATTAAATCTTTTTGGAAATGAAATCTGCAAAAATATAATTTTTGGCACGTGTCTGTAGGAAATGAAACAAATATGACATATTATTTTTCTAAAAAATAAATTCAAGAAAAATTATTTTATAATCTTTTACACTCTTTATATTATTAATCCAATAAATCAGTTTTATTTTAAGGCAATTGTTGTTTAATGTGAACAGGATATCCATTCAAATCAGGGCCACACAGCTAATTTGTAAACCTTTAGTAAGACACAGATATGCTAAAATAGTCTAAATGGAAAATGATAATATTTTATGTATCTTGATTCAATAAATGCTCTAATAAATAAAGAATTTTTGATTTTACATAAAATTTTTGCTGTGGAAGTCACGATTAACAAAATGTTCTTGAAACATTAATATTTTAAATAAAAAGAGTTAATATCCAATCAACTAAATCAATCACTTAAACTGACTGATTAATAAAAATTTGAATATCACTATTCAATAAAAAAAAGGATAATTTTAGATTTTCCATCGATCGTTTCAAAGAAAATACGTCAATCAGCGCGCAGGTGTCTCAAGATTAATTGGCCTAAGATTATGAAAATGTTGAGTTTTTCTAAATTTTTAACATTCAAAACTTCATAAATAAGTCTTAGTTGATCTTAATAATAATAAATAAATAAGTCTTAGTCTTAGTTAGTGGAAAATAGAAACATTCATTCATTTATTTAAAATTTGGTGTGTACAGAATATTTCTCAGAATATGATATCTTACTGCATTAAATTTAGACTTCATAATTTTTAAAATATATTTATAGGCCGGAACAAAATATTATTATAGATTTCATTTCAATCCTTTTGAAATCAAAACTAAAAACTGAATTTTATGGTGAATTTGAGAAGTTTTTGTTGAATTATTCTTTGAGATATTACATAAATTATGAAAAATATTTTGTAGTTCACATAAGACATAGATACCGAGCGATTCTGTTTGCAATACTCATATTCAATAATAAATAAATAACAATAAAGATGATAAATAAAATAAAACGCTTGGTTTTATTGAAAAATATCTTAATATTAATTGCAATTTCATCATTTCCACTTTAAATTAAAGTTGAAGTTTTACCGGAAATGACAACAAATTAGCAAAATATATATAGTAAATTGAACGAAACGATCTAAACAACAGTATAAGTTTGGTATGACTATCAAAACTGGAAGATTAAAAATTTTTTGTTTGAGAATCTATTAAGAGACCAGTTACTTAAAATATTTAATTGAAAATTGTAGCGAGCGGTAATACTGGCGAACCGGCTGGTCGTCAAAGGCGGCTGATAGTTCATAATGCCATCTATTAAAACTAAATTTCCTACCCCGATTGAAGCCATACAACCCCAAACCATAACGGTGACACCATCATGTTTAATTGTAAGACGTAAATGTTTTGGATCCCACACTTTCCCTATACGGTACGACGGTCGTCACTGCCAAAAATGCTGAATTGACTTTCATCGCTAAATATAACTTTTTTCCCAAAAGTTATTGGTCTTCAATTGATGATTAATGATTTTTCTGATTTTGTAAGCTCATGAACGGTTTCTTTCTAGCAACTCGGCTTTTATATCCAGCTTGTCTAATTACATTTCGCGCAGTTGCAGCACTTACATTTCTGCCTATGATTTGAGAAGTTTCTGCAGCAAGTTTGACTGTTTTTACTTTAGGAACTATCGTGACTTCTTTCAAAATTTCCCTTTTTGCGACATCACTCACAATATCTATCCTTCCTATACCCCGTTTATTTTCAATCAATCCCTCATTTTTAAATTCTACAATGATTTTATGAACACAAGTATGGCTTCTACCAACAATTTCACGATAAGATTTTCTTTTTAAAATAATCTTAATACGAATTTCCTTATATCAATGCTGGTTTCTCTTCAAGGAGCCATTTTCCAATTAAAAGTTTTGGCTTTAAGGGTTCCGTATACACGCCACCTACAATTTTCAAACGTAATGTTATCCTATGGAGAAATATTTTAAGACTATTAAGTTTGCTATTGCGATTTCTTTCTTATGAAGTCAACTGCAATCAGTAGAAGGAATAAAAACACAGGCTTCTGCCAAAGTAATTTTTTTCTCGGACTTCTCAAAGTATTTTTAAATATTTATTAAAAGTCGCAAAACTTCAACTTCACACATTTAAATAATTCCATAAAATTTTTTATCGTAAATAAAATAAAAATAGTAAAATAGCAGCATCGATATTGGTATCTTCTTTCCGATGCATATTTTATTTTTTTAAAAAAAAAATTGTAAAAGCAGTATTTTAGTCCTAAAATTGGAAAAATAATTTGCACTCCCCTCCAATGCTCCTTTAACCCCTCCCATTCGCGGAGGAATACACTATAAACCCACCCTTTACAATCTGATTTATTATCTGGTCTTCACTGGGTCTTAAAATCTCCCCCTCAGCATTATCTTCTTTCCGCCTTTCTTTCTTTTTATTTTGTTTACCATCACAGCTGTGGTCTGCACAATCCATACTTGTTTCTGCGAATGTTACCGCATCCTTGCAAACAAATTTAGTAGACTATTTTCAAGTATATGATTATATCTATCTGTAAATTTGCAAATCGTTTATTTTTCTTGCTCACATGTTTGAAATATTGAGGGGAAATTAACTGAATATGGATTATCGAAGAGGTAAAAAGACAAGATTGTTCCTGTCGGCAAATAGGAAAAAGCGAACGGGACAAAACTTAGCTGAATGGAGAGAAAAGTAAGTATAATTCTTTAATAAGTTTAAATTTAAAACAGAGCCTTAGTTATGATTTAGTTAGTCAAACAAAATAATTTTGAACTCTTTTTTAAAAAAAAATTATTTTTCCTAAAAAGAATCATTTTATTTTGCTGTAAATCAAAACTGTATAAAAATTGTATTTATCAGCATTTTGATAGAAAAAGTTTAACAAGCAGAGGGTTCAGGACAGTAGTGACCTAAAAATTATCCAAATTCAGAAAAAGTTAACTTTATTTTTTTATAATTATCTACAGAGTATTATATCAGATTTTAGTAGGGAGGCACAAATAATCAACATTATTTTTTAGTTTTAATTTTTCAACGACGATTTTAATTATCGTAAGTAAAAATAATCAATTTTTAATTTTTGCAGTTTGTATTAATGTATGAATTTTGAGTGACTTATACACAAATACAAGTTATTGTAAAAATTTACGAGTATTGCAATTTTTTAATGATAATATAAGTCCATATTTCGCATTTCTTATCAATAATTTTCACAAGAAATGGTTTGATAATATTGAAAATAAATAAATGCTTTAAGTTATATAAATGAAGGAAATCCAAAATATTGCGGCTTTTAAGTATATATAATTCTTTAAAGTAGTCGCGAAATGCAATTTAAGAACAACTGATATCACTAATTTTATGCTATTTCATATTTGTAGAATTAAAATGATGTGTATAGCCAATAGAATTTAAAATTGCATTAAAAAATGTGAATTATGTACAATATAAAGCTGCCATGGAATTTTTCAGACGGAAAGCCAAGCGAATATGTTTGGAAAAAACATCTCCAGATGAATCTGCTGAAACTCTGTGTGTTTCCAGTCAAAATCATCAAACATCAAAGGATATAACTCTCATTGGAAGAAGAATAATTGATGTAGGGTATTTTTTCAGCAGACTTCGTCAAATAGACAATCACGGTCCCTTTAATTGCTCTTTAGCAAATATGATAGTCGTATCTGAAATAAGAAAAGGATTGAGAACTGGTATTGAACTAAAGTGTAGCATGTGTTTTTTCACAGAAATTGTTTGGTCTGAAAACCCAGATTCGCGCAAAATGCCTGTAAATACTGCCGCTGTTTCGGGTATCATGGCTACGGGCGGAGGATATTCAAATCTAGAAGAAATTCTCTCGGCCCTGGATATTCCTTCCATGACTTCATGCACTTTCCAAAAGGAGCATGACCGCATTTCGACAGCCTGGGAAGAAACGGCTACAAAAGAAATGCACGATGCAGCAATGGAGGAGAAACGTCTGGCGATAGAGGCTGCTGAAATAGATTCAAATGGTATACCTCTTTTGACCGTAGTTGCTGACGGCTGCTGGGCAAAAAGATCATACAGGACAAATTATTCATCTCTATCCGGAGCGGTATGTAATGCAATTATCACTTTATTATGTAATGCAATTATCACTTTATTATGTAATGCAATTATCACTTTTTACAAAAAAATGAAGAGTAGATATTTTAATAAAATCCATTTAAATGCTTTAATATTATAGAAATTTTGATTTCTGATAAAATTAGGTTCTAATTCTGGAAAATACAATTGCATTATTATTATTATTATTTAACCCTTTTATCTTCATTATCTTAATCTTTTTCTTTTCATTTGACAACATTAACTAATCCTATTGTTAACTATTAGTTTTGAAATGAAGATTATTACTAATAATAGATTACTTTTGAAATAGGATGCGAAGAAAGCTAAAGCCATTCATTTCACTGATGCAGGTTACCAAAATATTTGCTTAGAACAATTATTTTTTTTTTTATCCTGAAATAAAAGAAAATATATTTAAACGGTATAAACATCCGAGATAATTGCTTCATAAGAAATGCACGTTTTTTTCCAATAATGATGAATATTTCCGGAAGGATTGCTCCAAGTATGTAATTAAATATTTAAACAATAAAAATGATTATATGGTTAATAAATATAAATATTTTAATAGTTTTGTATTTCTCAAGCGCTATATATTGAAAAGCTTATTTTAAAGGCATAAGTACAATACGAGCATTAAAAAGTAAACGAAACCGAAATTATATTTATCTAAATTGAAATATTGAATATTACTGATATTTCTGCCAAAACTATTTTATATTAGTGTAAATATTTCATACTCCTTCCAGTTAAAATTACAACAAGAATGATATATATATGTTTTTTTTTTTTTTTTTTTCAGGCGGCAATCGTAGGATTTCGAACGAAGAAAGTCCTATACTTGGGTGTTCGAAACAAGTATTGCTCCGTCTGCTTCAGAGCAAATAAATTGAAAATACCACCGAACAATCATATATGTTATAAAAACTGGAATGGAAGTTCTTCGGGAATGGAGGCTGACATTATCAAAGAAGGGTTCCAGAACAGTATTTCGATGTATGGTGTGAAATACGCCAAGCTCGTTGCAGACGGAGATAGTAATGTTTACAAAATGATTTTGGATTCTAGACCTTACGATGAGTTCCAAGTGGAAAAAATAGAGTGCCACAACCATCTCTACAGGAACTTTTGTAATAAATTGAAAGACATTGCCAAGAATACAAAGTCTGGACCCATTGCCCATAGGAAGCTCCTAGCAAAAAACATTTTAAAAATGCGAAAGGCCATATCTAACGCTACTGCCTTTTATTCAAAATTTCCTCCAAAAGACGGAGTGCAGAAATTGCAGAAGTGCATGCTAAATGTTACGTATCACGTTTTTGGTAGGCACGATCAATGCATAGAAGCATTTTGTAAGGAAGCAAAAAGAACTGAAAGAGATATGGTGGAGGATCTACGAAACAGTGGACTGTTTTTTACAGTAATGACTGCCATACAAAATTTCGCCGTCCATAGCAAAAGCTTACTTTTTGCTGCCAACAACAATTGTGTGGAGCAATTCAATGCAATTGTTGCAAAATTTATTGGCGGGAAAAGAATCAATTTCTGCCTTCGCAACAGTTACCAGGCTCGTTGTAATGGCGCAGTGATTTCACATAATTCCAGGAGTCTGTTGTCTTCCGTTCATAAAAACATGTACAATACAAGTCCTGGAATTTGTGTGAAATCTTTGGAAAGAAAAAGGCAAAAAGATAGGCAGCAAAGAAAAGGAAAACTACGTCAATGTAGAAAAACTTTATTCAGAGATAAAGCTCGGAATAAAAGTTACGGGCCGAGTGCGGAAAAGCCTGATTTGTTAGAACAGGAGTTTCGGCAAAAACGGGAGCAAATGATAAAATCTCTTCAGTTATCTGGTGCTGAAGCTGCAGCCTTAGAAAGGGCAACGATTGAACAGAAAGGCAGTTCGTTGTGGAGAGAGGAGCGTCGGAAGCGACTAACGGCTTCTGATTTTGGAATCATTTGCTGCAGAAAAGAATCAACTAGTTGCGAAAATATAATTAAAAATAAATTATATTCGCATTTTCTTTCTGCGGCTATGAAATACGGCCAAGAAAACGAGGTCAATGCTATTAGGGCATTAGAAGAAAATTTAAATTTGAAAGTCGAATGTTGCGGTTTATTTGTAAACCCAGATTTTCCATATCTAGCTGCATCTCCGGATGGGCTAATTGGTGATGATGGGATTGTTGAAGTAAAATGCCCAGCATCCTGCAAAAATATTTCTCCAGATGAGGCAATAAAAGCAAAAAAATTCCCATTCTGGAAATTAAACAAAGATGGAACAACAATTGTAAATAAAAACCATAAGTATTATTTTCAAGTGCAGGGCCAGCTGCATATTACACAAAGATGCTTTTGTTTATTTGCAATGTGGACGGAGAAGGGACAAAAAACAGAGAAAATAATTCGTGATCCAATATTTTGGCAACAAAAAATGGAGAAAAAATTGACCTTCTTTTATTTTGACTGTTTGTTGCCAGAACTTGTTGATCCCAGATATTCGAGATCGATGAAAATTCGGGATCCTTCTGCTATTATAGAGGCCCAAAAGAAAAAAAAGGAGAAAGCACAATAAGAATGTTTTTGAAGCTTTTTGTTCTCTGGTCACTTTTATAACTGTACTTTTTTTTTTTTGCATATAATTCGTTGCTATTTTGCCTAAGTTTTTTTTTAAAATCAATGTTTTATATATTTGATATTGTACATAGCATTTATCTTATTTATATATTTTGCAATAAATGATAATAAATTTTATTCTAAATGAAAAAGTAATATTGATTTCATCAGAAAAATAATTACAGGAATTAAATTCATTTAAAGGGTGGTTAGATATAAGAAAATCTATATTCTCTTTTATTTACTAATATTTGAATATTCTCATATTTTTGAATACGTTTTCTTCAAAATCGCTATAATCGTTTCTCATAAAAGGAAATGTATGTATATTACATTTGTTCACTAAACAATATCTTTATCAAAAAATTAAAAAAAAAAAAAAACCCGTGTAAAAACGTTTTTTTTTTTTTTTTTAATTTTTTGTTGTTAACGATTAATATTATTTAATAGCTTTATTTTATGTTTCTGGTTCTGATTTTGCTAATATTTATCAAGTTACGAGCAACTTCGTGCAAGTACTGCTAATTATATTAGTGGTTTGGGAGCTATTTTAGAAATCTTAAATAAAGCGTTCTGAGAAACGCATCGTTATCATTAGATTAAAATTTCAACAGCAACATGACAACAAAGTAATGTTTTTTTAAAATCTATATTAGCATTTCTGTACCAATATATTTTACTATTGATCTTTCCTCTTATTCATGTATCTACATTGCTTAGATTTGGATAATAAGAAATAATTGTTTAATGGAACAAGGAAATGTCCTTACTGTAATAAGTTATTGGACGTATAAGGATCAATGTTAGTGAAATTAATTAATATTAGATAAGAATATTATCTGTAATGCTCATAAACAATGCTGAATGAGAAAGTTTTTGTATTAGTTTAACTTTAAATACTTTCGTTTTTCAAGTTCCTATTTTAGTTGAGATTATTGAAAATTAGAAAGATGCCTTGCACAAAATGTGGAACAGTATAAGTTTTTTAAACTAGTAGTAAATGTTGCATGTCTATCGAATTTGAAGTTAAATATACACTTATGAGTAAGCGATCAAAGGCAAGCTAAGTTAATTTTAGCAATTATAAATCTGGATTATAAAAATTATCTAAAACTAAGTTGATCACTGTTTTCATAAAAACTTTTTCTTATATGACAAAGAAATAATGTTTTTTAATGTGAATTGGCATTTGTGTTACAATATATTTTACAACTATTTTTCTTCCAATTCATGGTTATATATAAGTAATCATAATTTCTATTTTGAACGAAGCAACATTTCTACCAAGTTTTTTAATTGAATCTCACTAAGCATTTTTTTAAAATTTTAGTTACTTACAAATAAAAAAAATGGCTGATAAGCCTTCAGGAATGCGAAACAGTTTTGACTTATTCCGGATGTTAGAGAAATGTTTGCGGTCATTTAACTCTTTTCTTTGTTAAATACAGGTGAGCATATTATACATATTGTGAAATATTAAGAAAAGAATTCTATAGAAATTAGATTTAATTTTTTTAAAAAAAAATTGTAACCCTTTTTTTATTTTTATATATATATATATATATATATATAAGTAAAAATCATTACAAAGTCAAGA
>JAPMOR010090744.1:0-10659 GCA_026543865.1 Argiope aurantia | reverse complement strand
TATAGTGTAGATAAAGGTCATATTATTAAAGGTAATTTAAAAATTATTGAATCCAACTCTTTAAGAGATTTAATGGAAAGAGGAACTAAATTTAGATTAAGAGAAAAAATAAACCATAGTAAAATTTTGGTTTCTATTGGTAAAGATTTGGATATTTTTATTGCTAAATTATCTAGAAAATACCATTTACCCGCGGAAGATTTCAGAGAATGTAAAGTGAGAATTTTAAAGGAAATTAAAATAAAAATGAATACTGATATTGATAGATCTAAAGAACGTGGAATTTATTTTAGAAAAGCATTAAAAAACGAAATAAAAAATTTAAAAGAAAAATTTACTGTTAAAATAACAGATAAAGCAGCAAATAATTTCTATTTAATTTGTAAATATTATTATCAAGAACATTTTATTAATGAATATAACTCTAACGCAAATTATATGATAAAGAACACCGGAAAGAGGAATTAGATAAAAGGATGCTTGCTTTCGCAAAAAAAAAATATATATAAAAAAAATAAGATTTGCTCTCTAAACTATCCTTATTTATTCCCAACAGTTAAATTTCATAAAAATCCATTAAAATTCAGATTTGTGACCTGTAGCACTGGCAGTTATAATTACTATACGGGTAAACATTTCTTTAAATACTTAAAAATTATCCTGGACAAAATTAAAGATGAAGAGCACTTTATTATTTCTAGTAACAAAGAAATTCTGGATTTTCTTAAAGATAACAACATTAATAAACTTAATACTTTTGATTTCGAAAATTTATACACTAATCTACCTCATGAAAAATTAATAAAAGTCTGCACTTTTGTCTATGACGAATATTTAAGTGAAGATATCATTCCTAAAAATAACTGGCTTGAGTTATGTAATTTTAATATTACTGAAAATTACGTTTTTAATGGTATTAACTTTTATAAACAGGTTAAGGGCATTCGAATGGGAACGGCTTTATCAAGTGCTTTGGCTAATATTTTTCTACATTACTATGAGAAAAAAATAATTAAATATAATTTGATAAACGGGTGGAGATATATTGATGACCTACTTCTGATTGACTTCGACAATACTAATATTGTAACTAATTGCTATCCAAAAGATTTAATTCTAACAGAAACGAATAAAAATCAACTTGAAGCTACCTTTCTGGATTTAAAAATCGAAATTGATAATGATAAAACAATAGTTGGTATATACGATAAAAGGGACGAATTCAACTTCAAAATAACAAAACTATGTAATTACCATTCCAATCTAAACTCTAAAATCTTCAAAAATCTAATTTTCTCACAAGTTAACAGGATCAAAAAGGTTTGCAATAATAAAAACTCCTATATTGAAGCATCAAACCACCTCATTAATAATTTAATTAAAAATGAATTTCCCAAAAATTACTGTAATGTCAATTTTTTAATTAAACAAGGTATGGTTTGGGATTAATCCTTTTGGCTTAAATAAAAAATAGAATTTTCCTTTGCTTTTTTTATCACTCAATAGGTGGAGCTGCGAGCTTACAATTTTTACCTAAATTGCCGTTAGCTTTGTTTTTAATGGGCGGGAATCACAATTGATAGCTTGGGATTTTCTGGACTGTTAGAAGGTATGTTTTAGCCTTTTCGTTATTTCTTCTGTGTGTAATTTGTCTGTTTTTGGTATTTTTTGTTATTGTATTTTTACTTATTAGTAGTTTTTCTTCTAATTGGTTGTTTTGTATTTTCCTTTCTGTTAAAATGGTATATCTCTTAGGCCTAATTTCAGGGGATTTTCGGGTCACGAAGGAATCATTATTAGACGTTTGTCTGAATTTCCTTTACAGAAAAAATCCCTTTTTTGAATCCCTGCCTGAGGGTGACCCTTGAAAAAGTCTTCAGGCCGGATTCTTCCTTTTTTAATCTTTTTTAATATTTTTATTTGGTTTATTTGTTTTTCCATTTAACTTGATTTTTGTACTTTTGTATATATATATATATATATATATATATATATATATATAAAGTGTAGAAAAGTCGAAGATTTACAGAGAGTAGAAACAGCCGGGGCAGAGGCCCTCAACTCTGGCAGAAGTGTGCTAACGAAGTCTAAATTGTGCATTCTAAAGAATCTAGGATTTTTTTAAAAATAAAAATGAGTGAAAGGGAAAGAGATAAAGGGATATTCCCCTCCTTTTTTTGGAGAGATTTAAGACACCGAAGCTCAGATGTGGTGTTACAATTTTTGCAGGGTCCTACAAATGTCTTGAAGCATTCAAAAATTAGATCAAAGGAATGAGTTTATGCTAAATTGTTCATGTCTCCGGACATTTGTGAACGGTTTTCTCATGTGTAGGCTCCGCACTCAGACTTTTAAAAAAAATTTATTTATATCCTGGCCTCCGTTTTGCAATTAGAACTTTTTGGGGAAAAGAATTTTTTTTAGAACTTTAAAATGCTAATAATTTAAACATTTAGCATGGGCAGGTATGATTTTTGGAGGTGGGTACCAGTCAGAAGGAGAGAAGTAGGGGTATTTGAGGAAACAGACATAACCTGTCCGTAAATTAATTTGGGTAACCCGGACTTAAGGCGTACAGGAAAATTTTGAGAATGTAACAAGGTCGAGCGACTGGAATATTACTTGTAATGGTGTATAAGAGAATACTGCTCAGCCGGCCTCCAGATGCTCCCTTAGCGCCTGAGGAATATGTCGAGAACCTCCGGACACGGATGGAAGAGGTGCATCATCTGGCCAGAGATAGGATCGGCATGGCTTCAGAGAAGATGAAGACCCGATAGATGCTAGAGCAACGGGACACAATTTCCACGAAGGAGACCAAGTGTGGTTATGGAATCCGAAACGTCGCAAAGGACTTTCTCCGAAGTTGCAGACCAATTGGGAGGGTCCTTATACAGTCCTTAAAGGACTGAA
Organism: Argiope aurantia; assembly: GCA_026543865.1. Taxonomy (NCBI): domain Eukaryota; kingdom Metazoa; phylum Arthropoda; class Arachnida; order Araneae; family Araneidae; genus Argiope; species Argiope aurantia. Next base: position 7,746 of record JAPMOR010090744.1, on the reverse strand, counting down.
TGACGTTGTGGTACGGATACAGAAATCATCACACTCAAAACCGAAGGTGATACATTGTAACAGGCTAGCCCCTTGTAACAGGCTGGTCAAGGTGATTAAGATCTTTTCAGTTCAGACCATGGTCACCCATTATATGATAAATAATGTACATCATTTATCTTTTTAATTTTGTTACTTTAGTATTGTAATTTATTTTTGTATTGCTCATGTATTTTGAAAAAATTTACGCTGTATGTCATTTTGAGTATTTGTTATTTTATACTTGCTTATTGTGTGAATATGGTAATCCTGTAAGTAGATGCCTCTTACTTAGATATTGTACTGCCCGGGACGTGCAGTCCTTAGAAGGGGGACGATGTTACGAATCTGTGATGCTGTTTCCCAGCATAGTTGTTTCCATCATCAGAAAGACTGTTTTACAGTCATCTGTATTGGACGGAGTCCGGGTGTCGCGTCGGAGGTTCCAGAGCTTTGCGACAAACTTGGAGACCATTTGGCGACTTTGGCGCCAAAATAGATTATACCCGAAACATCGAGAATTTTCCCGATCCGTCCATTAAGAACCGAGATACGCCTTGAACGTTCCTGCTTGGTTGAGAGGCTTCTAGCCCCGCCCCTTGAGACCTATAAAAGGAGGCAGTCTGCAGCTGCCGGGAGTAGTCGGAATCGACGGTAAACAACGGGTCTTCCAGAGAATAGCAGAGCAGCGACGGAGTCAAGCTAGTGCTGAACTTAGCTGTGCGCTACTGTCTGCAGTAGAGTCTTATTGTGTGCTGCTGTGTGCACGTCTCGGCTAAAGATAATTGTTTTCTCTATGCTGTATGTAATTGTCGTCTTTGTGCTGTCCTGTGTGTCTTCGTGTAAATAAACTTCGATGTTTTTTTTCTACTTCCGCCTGCTGATTGAGCGTTCTCCACACCATATCACTTCCACTATCCAAACGAACTGGGAAATTTCGTAACAATAGATAGGGAAAATATTTCTGATTGCGACAAGGATTTAATTGCACGCTTTGGAGACAACTTAAAATTCAAAAATGGGAGATATGAAACTAAGCTATTTTGGGATAAAAATCCTGACGAATTACATAATAACTTTAAGACAGCTAAGCGTAGATTTGAAAATTCATGTATGAGAATGAAAGAAAATAATTGGCTTTTGAATGAATATAAGAATATTATTGCAGATCAATTAAATCTGAATATTGTTGAGGAATGTTTCCAAAAAATGAAGAAAACGCATATTATATGCCTCATTCCGCAGTTGTAAGAATCGACAAAGAAACGATGAAAGTTTGAATGGGTTTTAACCCTTCTTTGAAAGGTAAAGGTTGTAAATCATTAAATGATTGTCTTACACCTGGTCTGCCTTTGGATCCTTGATGTACTATTGAGATTTCGCGAATTTGAGTATGCATTTTGTAGTGATATACAAGAAGCATTTTTAACAATTGGAATAGCTAAGGAGGATAGAGATTATGTGAGTTTTTTCTGGTTCCCAGATGACCAAGATTCGAAGTCTCATAAAATTCTGAGAATGACACGCGTACCATTCAGTGTAACATCTAGTCCATATTAAAAGACAAGAGCAACAAATCTAATTCATGGTCTAATTCTAGAGATAATGAAGATAGAATGCCATCAGATCCTTTTGATGAGGCCCATGAAACTTCTAGAGGAAAATCTGGAAAGGATAGGAATGATCGATATGAAAGACAAGATAAGGAAATGTGGGAAAAGGATAGACCTCTACGGCCAGATAGCCGGGATTGAAAAGCAAGTAGAGAATCCACTAAAGATGACAGTCACACTATAGACAGAACTGAAATTAGTTCTCAACCAGGACGTGATAGAAAAGGACTTAATTCTAGAGAAGAAAAGAAAGAAAAGTCTGGTACCCTGAATTGGAGAGAGACTCCATATCCTGTAGAATTTAAAAGACGTGAATGGTATCATCACCCACCACCTATAACTCCTAAGCAGTTTGAAAGTGTCAGGCCCCCAAAGAAAAACTCTCACACCTCTGAGGCGATCTAATGCTGCTGTTACCTCGTCTTCTACACCTGACAAAAAGTTGGAACCTGTTAAAGAAGAGGCTTCCAGTAAAAAGACTGAATTGGATTCTAGTGTGAAAAAAGAAAAAGATGCAAAAGAAGAAAAGAATTAAACAAAAAAAGAGTGAAAGTGCTGCTAAAGGTATTAAAAAGACACCTGAAAAATATGACTCATTTTGAAAACCCAAAATCATTTAGTAAAGAAAGTTCTGAAAAAGGTAAACTGGATTCTTAAGAGGTTCCTAAAGAGGACAACATTTCTGTAATAGATGATAAAGACAAACAACGTAGTGAAAAGGAAAAACATGAACATTCCACACGAAGTGAACAGAATAGAGAACGCAGGCGGGATGGAAGAGAAAGAGGTGTCAATTCACGATCTAAAGGAGGAAGCTCCTTTGTTAATAACACTGACCAACCTGCTGTTATAAGCGGAGGCAGTGCACGTTATGAAAGTCCTAGAGGTCGTGGTAGTGGCAATAGATCTGGAGCATACGAACGTGGACCTTCTAATGTACAGCCTGGTGCTGTTGTTTCTAGTGGTGTTGGTGCTTATCGTGGTAAAAGAGAATATAGACGATCTAAAATTGAAAGAGGGCCACGATTTGATCAGAAAAAAGAAAGGGATAAAGTTAAAGTTGATAAAAAAATAAGCATAGAGATGATACATCTTGTTCCGAAATTGATGTAGGTAAGCTGGGCTATTTGAGACAAAAAGATGGAGATAATGAAGTGTCTGTGAAACTTGCCGTTCGAAAAACTTTAGATAATACCATTTTGTTTCGAGAAGAATTAGAAACTTTAATTATTGAAATTGGTGTGCTTGGTTCTCGCCCTTTTACTTATGTGTTTTCTGATTTTCAGGAACCTGTACCTCTTACTCCAGCTCATTTGTCATTGGGAAGAAGAGTTAACAGTTTACCTCCTGCCAGGCTTACTATTGACACTAATTGGAAAATGGTAATTAAAAAGTTTAATTATCATGAAAAGTTAACAAATCATTTTTGGTAAAAATGGCTTAAATAATATCTTTTATGTTAAGATCTACTCATTATGTGAAACCAACAGGCAAAATTAGAGAATTTAAAGTTGATGATATTGTATTAATTAATGAAGATAAACTTCCTAGGCATTTTTGGAAATTAGGAAAAGTAGTAGCCGTATTTCCTGGCAGAGATTGTAAAGTTAGATCTTGTCAAGTTAAAATGAATGCATCTGTTATTTAAAGGCCTGTTCAATTGTTATACAATCTCGAAATTGATGAATGATTAATTTGAGTAGTATTATTAATTTCATTATTTGTTTTAGGAACCTATATTGAGATTTGGAATTTAAATGCAAATGCAAGATATTTATCCTAAGCTTGTAGTTAATTTTATTATGATAAGTTGGTGAGTATGTAAACTATTGTTAAGAAATACTGAACTTACGTCTGTCTTATATAAATATTGCATTTATGCCTGATGTATTAAATATAAAGTGTTAAAAATATTTAAACATTTGAATATTTAGTTAAATTGAAACTTTCATAACATTGCAAAATAAATATTGATTTAAATGATGTGAATTTATAGAAATTTTAATTTATGTTAAAATTAGATACGTGAGAAAATAAGAAATGTTGCAATGTGGAAACCTTTTAAATATTTAATATGAATGAACCCCTTGGTCATTCGGGGGTTGAGTTTGTTAAAACTTTATTTACACCCCTTGAGGTCCAAGGTTTTCCGCCCGAGGGTGCTGTGTTCCCATCTGGGTTTGTTTATATTGGGCTAGTCTTGTTGTGTACGTTGTGATGTCTAGTTGTGTTGTTTTGTCTTTTGCGTACTTTCCTGTAAATATGCTAGCTGTGTCTGAAATAAAATGTGAAAAATCCACTAGTTGCCTCCAGTTCCTTTCTGACAGGTAACAGCTTTTGAATTATTCTATTGGCTAATTGAATTGAACCTGAACTCGAATTGAAGTCTAATCAAGGTACATGGATTACAAATTATTTAAAATTCATTAATAGACGAATATAATTTGTATATTGCCAATCTATATCTACTAACGCAGGCTGAACAAAAAGTCAGTCATCGGTGACATATAATGTGTCAGAAAATATTCTGGCAAATCTCTTTCGATTATTCATAAAACGACTTTTTCCTCATTAATACTTTCCCTCATAAATGTATATAAATTTTTAAAGATTATCATATGGGTCCCTATTTAAACAGAAGTATACCAAAAAGCATAATTGTATCCTAAACTCAATCTATTTGTATGTTTTCTTATAAAGAAAGTTAAATTTAAAACAAAAAAGAACAAATGAGCATTAATGAAACAAATTGTAATGCTAAATAATGACACAATATTACATTTTAGTAGAGACATAAATGTATATATTAAGCAGCATTAAAATGATACTTTTGAGATGGCAATGGAAGAAATAAAAACAAAAACTGAAGAAAAATTTTATAAATATAAAAACAAGTATTGGAAAATATCAAAATATTAAATATCACTTCTCTTATTGCCTTTAAATTGAAGAACTTGCTTATAGTTTTTTTTTTATAATAGAATCCCTGTACTACGTCAAAAACTAAGAGTGGCAGTTCATTTAAGTGCAACTCTTTCTTACTACCATGCAGATAGTTCCAGGTGCATTTTAAAACAGATTACAAATAAGTATAAATTTTCGTCAGATTTTAATCTGGATGGAGACAGAATTTTTTACTGATTTAGAAAAATATTGCAACACTATTCTTATTAATTTAAGAGATTTTACATTATTAAAAACTGAAATGTCCGACGATGGCACCTTTGAAGAAAATCCAAATTACCCTAATACTAGCAACTCTGATTCTGGAGAAAAAGAAAAATCGAAACCCTAACATCAAGAATCGCCGATTGATCCTACTCAAAATGTATGCCAGTTATTGGATATATAAAAATTCTTTTGACGCCTTTAGTTTAAAAGGTATTGTTAATTTATCACTTGAATAATTTTTCGAATATCATTATTTTAGAAACTATTTATTGATCTGACTTTTCTTTGGTGCTTATTTTTCTCTACGTATCATCCGATTCTTTTCATTCATTCATTTTCTTATTTTTTTTCAAGAAATTTCTTTGTGAACATGGTTGCAAACAAACTTTTTTGAAAATTGTCAAATAGTTTTTGAGGCCTTACTAGGCATCCTTGGACAAGACGATCGCTTCCAATGCGAGAAGAAAAAACCGCCAGCAATGCTAGTTTGAGAAATATGGAAAATGGTAAATCATTTTCTGGTAGCGTCATTTTATTAGATAATACATGAATTTCCTGGAAATAGCATAAAGAAAAAGAATGATAGTTTCTTAACATATGAAGCAGAGTTATATGCTATTTCTGAAGACATTATTTGGATTGAAAATTTATCATTCGAACTGAAATGTAAGCAATATATAAATGATGCTCCAACTTTAAATTCAACTAGTCTTTCCGTAGAGTAAATTCAAATACATGTAGGCATATGAATTCACGTCTTCATTTTGAGAAAGATTTGTTATCAGACAATGTAATGAAAATAGAATATGTTCAAAAAGACATTTTAATTCTAGTTGTAGATTCCTTTTTCAAAAGCTGTTAATGAAGTTCTATGTGAAATATTTCACTAATTTTTATTTGTTTATGTGTTTTTAGAATTATTTGAAAAATATATCACTCATAGGAGGGATGAATCAAGCAAATTATCTTTCTGGAACGTGTTTGCGGAGATGAATATCTTTATGATTAAGCTTCTATACTCGAGCCCTCGAAGATGTAGTATATAATACTCATAATGTTATATGATCTTCTATTATTCCATTTATGTAATAAATCTAAATGGCCCAGATCTTATAGAAAAATATCAATAATTTTTAAGGCAAGATTAACTAAAAAGGCTCCATTTTAAATTTTGGAAAAGTTTTCATATTAATATTCTAATTCATGCTTGATCCATTTTCCGAAATTTCAATGAAAAAATTGAAAACTGTCAACAAGACAAACTTTATTAACAAGCTGACATTTATTTAATATATATTTTTAGTAGACTGACTTTATTCAAGCGAAGTTTCTCGTAAATAGAATTATTATTATTATTTTTAATCTTAAATGGTTAAATAATGTTCATCTCAAAGAATAATTGTGTTTTAAATTTCGTTTTTCCCCAACTTTTAATTAACTAATTTGCGACCATTTTGAGAATTTCCATTTCTTTTATGTTATCAATTGCAATAAATCCATGAACAAATGAATTGTTTAAAAAGTACTAAATGGAAATTACTAGCATATAAAATTAATTAAAAAAAGTGTTATGGAATTCGAAATTCAATTGATTTTTTAATAAAAATCTACAACTGGAAATAAATACAATCACGGTATGTCTCAAGGCACTTTAATCACAATAAATATATAAAAAAATTCTAACAAAGAAGAGGTCAAGAAAAAAATCCATAATGCTTTAAATAATTTGCAAATATACATTCAATACAAGAATATGTTTAAATATACTAAACAGAAATCTCTGGCTCCTTCAAAATACTAGCTTTGAAACTGTAACGCACCACCATGGAAGATCTGAAAATATTACAATTTCCAACATTAAAACAAGCATACATTTTTACATTTAAAGTTAAAAAAAATTAGATTACGTAATAAATCCTTCCATATTAAGAATATCTTTTGTTTAAAGACCAAGATGTTATAGAAGTCCTAAAAGACTAATAAATTATAATAAATTATTGAAAAATAATAAAAGATTACAGAAGGCAAAACCACTTAAGTTAAGAATTTTCCCAGCATTTAAAATCAATCTAGTTGAGTTAAGCGTAAAGATTACGAAAATAAGAAATGCTGAGTATTTTAGTCAGCTTTATTAAATTTAAAATTTTTGTTTAGATGCAATGTAATCACCATATTTTTATTTCTCTGCTTGCTAATTTACAGAAACCTTATTTTTATTTATTCTTTGTTGTGATGCATTCACTAGAAAAACATAAAGTACTGTTTCTCCTCAGATTAGAAAACCCTCCGCGCTTTTGCGCATATCATGATCCGTTTATTTAGTCAAAATAGAGGAGACTAGAAAGATGAAAGGGGGAGATGTTTACATTTAGCAATAGGACGAACTCAGATTATCACAGAATTGGAAGTGTAATAACCGTTCACCTTTCTGCGCACCACCCTTTACTGAAGAACAGTCGTCGAAAAGTGCTAATTTCGCGATCTTAAAATGAACAGTGCATAATTATTTATGGCTAAATACTATAAGATATTCTAAGTCAATGTTAGTAAAACCTCATAAAAGGCAATTCGATATCAATAAAAAAAGATGTCTTTACTGAAATTCTCTTAGACTACTTTCTTGAAAAATTGAAGAGCATGAATTAAAAATCTAGCATTTCTGTGCAACAAACCGCCTGTCGTCGGTCATCTGGTTTGGCAGGAATAATGATTGTATTTAATTTGAACTAAATCTCATGAAGAATTTGGTAGCATATTAATGGCTTCATTGTCCTTTTAAACACCAAACTGTGATAAACATTTTTGGTTATATCTGCTCATCTGCCTCAAAGTAATAAATCTGCGGTTTTATTCCCACGCCCCGAGAGTTATGAATAAATCATGAAACGGCAAATTAATAAGCCCATGCTTTACTGTATTTGAAGATGAGGATTCAAAAGTACGC
>JAPMOR010090743.1:0-14874 GCA_026543865.1 Argiope aurantia | reverse complement strand
TATAATTGATATTAAATTTAAGATAAATTATCTTAAATTTAATATCAAAGAAATTTGGTTGGACACACTTTTAATTAAAGCAATTTTAAGAGAGAAATGAAATAGAAATTAAAATAAAATCTTTGAATGATAGTGAATTTTCATTTAAAATAATCTTAGCATTTTTCTAAGATTTAATTTGGTGTGCATGGTGAACAACCTTTTATGTATGAGGAGAATGATTGCACTGGTATAGTATTTAGATAAACTGATTATGATAATATTGCAACTGAAATCGCCCAGTGAATATAAGCAGAATGATCCAAAAAAAATATAGCGGATAACGACGCTTTATTTCGTAAAAATTTACAAAGCACTGATAGCAAAATCACAATTGAGTCTTACAAGACGAACAATAATTTTAGAAATCTACGATATACATGCAAACAATAAAAGCAAAGAGTTCTCTGAGAGCTCTTTTTGCAATCATCACTCCAAAGAAAGAATTCATTCGGAAGCTTCTTTACAGCTTCCTTTCTTGTTTATAGAGATTTCCATGGCATGATATAGAATCTTCTAGAAGAATTTCGGAACTCGGGTTTTAATAGCGATATCGCCAAAATTTTTGTATTTCCTAGAGCTTCCCCTTTTGTATACAAAGTCTCCAAAAAATCTCGAGGTGAATTCATTAGCATTCATTCAAATATTTGTAGAATTTTCTGCATACTGTTTCCCTGTACTAACTGTTCAGGGATACAGTATGCAGAAACTGTACGTACTAACTGTTCAGGGAAACAGTATGCAGAAACTGTACGTACTAACTGTTCAGGGAAACAGTATGCAGAAACTGTACGTACTAACTGTTCAGGGAAACAGTATGCAGAAACTGTGTGTACTAACGGTACAGGGAAACAGCATTACACATTTGTAACAATATATGCACCTGTAATTTATCTAAGACAGGTCGGAATTCATATTAAAAGAAATTTTTGTAGGTTTAAATTGATGTTACTTCCTTTAAGGTGGTTATCCAGTTCCTAAGGGATGGTCCTGCGGAGTATTGGTTTACGAATTGCACAGAGATGAGAGTGTATTCCCGAATCCGGAAAAATTTGATCCAGATCGTTTTTTTCCGGAAAATAATCTTAATCGTCATCCATACGCCTACATTCCATTCTCAGCTGGCCCCAGAAATTGTATTGGTAAGTAATTTTCATTAAAGCGAATCTTACAAACCTAGACTCAAATCACAAACACTGAAGGTGCTTGGTAATAATTTTTTAGGTTAAGAATTAGTGCAGCATTTTTTAGAAGAATTAGAACAAAATGAAGTTTTTTTTTTCAGAAAATGCTTGATTAAAGCTGTTGGCGCCAATAAGCCAGCAGAACGCTCCGCCTACTAATTTTGTAGCGCCACCAAGTGGTAAATCATATAACTTTTTGAATGTATGTGTGAATTCCAGAGAGAGGGTGTGTTGGGATTGTTGAGAATAAAAGGAATGGAGATACAGTGCAAGAGTTTATGTTTCATTTATATGTGATTGAGTTTTCTAAAAACTGAGTTATCGAGGGCCAAACATGGTCCAGTTCGCCGGAGACGACTATGCATCTATCGTATAGTGAATTATTATTTGAAATGTGTGATTTATTAGTGGAGATATCATCTATAATGACGAAATTGGTGTGAAAATACCAAGAATGAGAATTCTGTTATGGATAACTGGCCTCGAGTGACAGCAGTCCCAGCAAAGAGGTATGGGCAATATTATCCTTTGAGTTATTAACTTCCCCTAATTAATTTTGTTTTTGATGAGATATAATTAATTTCCCGAGATGAAATTAATTTTATTTTTGATGAGTTATAATTAATTTCCTGAGATGAAATTAATTTTGTTTTTGATGAGTTATAATTAATTTCCCGAGATGAAGTTAATTTTGTTTTTGTTGAGTTATAATTAATTTCCCGAGATGAAGTTAATTTTGTTTTGATGAGTTAATTAATTTCCCGAGATGAAGTTATTTTGTTTTAATGAGTTTAGTATAAAATTGTGATAATATTATTCTCTTGAATCATTTTGAATTATATATTTAAAATGGCGGGTTTAGTAAAATTAAAGAAAGATTAATTAAAACTCGTTGCCGAGGAGATAAGTTTGGTTGTTGCGGAAGGCTTGAAAAAGAGTGAAATAAAACGTTTAATTGAGGAGAGTTATGTGCTCAAAAATGACAACGAAATTGTTAAAGATGCTGTAGATCGAGTAATAGGGAATAAAAACCAAAAATCCGATCAGGATAGTGAAATAGAACTAGAGCGTCTTAGATTAGAGAGAACTAAAATAGAATTACAATTAGCGCAATTAAGGGCTAATGAAAATAATACTGAGACTTCCGTTAATGTAGAGAGTAAAACCGAACCAGAAGAGTCTCTGGATAGCTTATTAAAGTCTGTGAGAATATTGTGTATTAAACCACCGAGCAAAGCTCAGGATTGGGGTTTCTTTTTTACTTCGTTAGAGAGAGCACTTAGTACTAAAAAGGTTCCTGAGAAGTTTAAAGCAGAGATTTTATTAAATTTATTAGGAGAAAGAGCTTCTAATATCCTAACTTATATTGCTGAGAAAGACTTAAACAATTCTGAAGAAATTAAATCAATTGTACTAAGAGAATTCGAGCCAACAGCGCAAGCGAGAGAGAAATATATTTTCGATATGCTTCTAGAGATAACGAAACTCATTTGCAATTCGCGTCACGCTTAATGACGAGTTTTGAATATTATTTAAAATTAAGGGGTGTTACAGATTTTGAGACTCTAAAACAATTGATAGTTTCGGATAAATTATTCCAAACGCTGGATAAAAAAACAGCAACTCATAATAATATTAGAAAAAATCAAAAGTGGTTTACACCTCTGAGTTAGGAAAATAATGTGATTTGTAGTTTGCTTCCTAAGGTAAAACCAGTAATGAGACGAGAAGAGGGCAAAATTATAGTAATAAATTTAAACCAGCATCAAAAGTATTTTTCAATGAGATGAAAAATAAAAATTGCGATTTATGTCTAAAGAGCGAAAATCATCCTTTCTATGCTTGTCCTCAATTTAAGAGGTTTTCGGTTCTTGAACGCGTAGAGGTAGTGAAAAATAAAAACGTCCGCTTCAAATGTTTATCGCCTAATTGCAGCGTTAAAAAGTGTTCGTATAGAAATTGTTTCTGTGGGAATGCTCACAATAAGTTAATACACTTTTCGAAAGAAGCAAAAAATGTTTCGTCTTCGAATGTAAAAACCACTGAAGTAATAAATAATTCGCAATCGAAGGGGAAAAATTCGGAACAAGGTTCGGTTTCCCCCAGTGAGTGGAGTCCGTCTTTCGTTGCAACAAATCTAATTGTAAATCAAAATGTAGTTTTGTCTACTGTAAGATGTTTAATAAAAGATAGATGTTCTCAATGGCAGGAAATAAGGTGCCTTTTGGATAACGGCTCACAGTGCTGCCTCATGAGTAAGAATTGTATGCAGAGGCTAGAACTCCAAAGTGAAAAATAAATAAATCTATTTCCTGTATTAATAATGCCTCGCTGGTTGTTAATCGCAGAGTTACAGCAACTGTGGCTAATAAAAATAAAAGTTTCGAAAGAAATATTTCGATGTTAGTGGTATCAAAAATGACAGGTTTAATACCGAATAAGATGATAGCTATGCGTGTACATATTCCAGAATCAATTGACCTTGAGGACCCTAATTTTAATATTCCGGGCAAAATAGATATTTTAATTGGCGCTGAATACTTTTATGAAATAATAAAACCGGGAAAATTAAATGCTAAAAATGAGAATTTGACGTTACAGGACTCTGTATTTTGGTATATTGTAGGAGGTGGCGTTTCGAGTTCAGTTAAATTAAATTCTAACTATTGCGATTTAATATGTGGAGTAGAAGAATTAAATTCAAAGTTGAGAAAATTTTGGGAGATTAAGGAAATGGGTAATGAATTACCTAAAAGTAAAGAGAATGCTATTTGTGAGGAGCATTATGCGCGAACATATAGAAGAGATGAGACAGGAAAATATACTGTGGCGATGCCATTTAAAGAGCATTGGTCATGTCTAGGGAATTCAAGGGATATTGCTCTAAAACGACTCGAATCGCTGTGGACTCGCCTATCTAGAGACCATAAATATCTGAAACTGTATTCTGATTTTCTGAAGGAGTATGAGGAGTTAGGCCACATGAGCGAGATACAAGATGAAAGTGATGAACCTGAAGTGACATATTATATGCCTCATCATGGCATCTATAGGCCTCAAAAAACGACAACTAAACTACGTACTGTGTTTAATGCGTTCACCTTGACTAGTAGTGGAAAATCGCTCAACTCAATTCAGTATAAAGGCGGAGTGATTCAAGACGATCTATTTACATTGCTAATTAGATTCAGAAAGCATATATTTGCATTTACTGCAGATATTCGTCAGATGTATCATATGATTAATATAAATGAGAGTCAAAGAAATCTCCAAAGAATTTTATGGAACTAAATACGTATCAACTAAATACGGTTACCTACGGAATGGTTAGTGCTCCATATCTAGCCATGAGAATACTTAAACAAATTTCCATGAACGAGGGAAAAAACTTTCCAAGTGCTGCATCAGTCTTGTGTCATGACTTTTATATGAACGACGTTTTATGCGGAGCGAGTACATTGGAAGAGACAAAAAACTTTGCAACATCAACTTGTTGGCATTCTAAAAACCGCCCAGATGTCATTACACAAGTGGTGTGGAAATACTTCTGAGCTTATTCCTGCTACGGAGAAAGAGTATGAGTTCTCATCTACGGATGAAATTAAGACTTTAGGGATTGCCTGGAAGGCTAATACTGACTGCTTTACCTTTAAAGTAGATTTACAGCATTATCCATCCTACCAAAAGGTCGGTCTTATCCATTATCGCCAGACTTTTTGATCCACTTGGGCTACTTGGGTCAGTGATCACGAAGGTAAAAATATTCATGCAACAATTGTGGTTGCTCAAGACTGATTGAGATGAAATGCTTCCCGCGAAAGAAGCTAGTGAATGACAAGAATTTGTAACATCTTTAAGAAACTTAAACGACGTTAACATAGAAAGATGTTTTGTTATTCCAAACGCGGAAATGAATGAGCTTCATGGATTCTGTGACTCGCCTGAAAAGGCATATGGTGCTGCAATCTACGCCAGAACAGTCAATTCAGCGGGTGAAGTGAAAGTGAAGCTAATCGCTAGTAAATCTCGTGTGTCACCAATCAAGCAGGTAACTATACCTCGTTTAGAGTCATGAAGTGCCGTTCTGCTCACCAAATTGATGCAGAAGATAAAAAGTGCATTAAAAATGGATATTAAGTCAGTATCATATTATTCGGATTCTACAATCATGCTTTCGTGGATGAATAAAGAGTCACGAGACTTAAAAACATTTGTTGCAAACGGAGTGGCTATTATTCAAGAATCGACAGAAATGTATCAGTGGCATCATGTTCCTTCCGAACAAAATCCCGCTGACGTCATTTCAAGGGGGCTTGATCCAACGCGAATGCAACAAAGTGATTTATGGTGGTTTGGTCCAACCCTTCTCTAAGAACTCGTTGTGAACTTTCCTGGTGATTACGACGACATCCATGATCCATTGGACAATTCTGTGCAGAACAGGGACGTTTCTTCTGAGAAACTTTATTTAGCAGAACTCAAAAATTCGACTAATTGCTGTTTAATTTCAGCCGTGGACTCATCATTTTTAGATAATATAGTGTGTCAAATACGTTTTATAAAATAATTAAAATCCTAGCCTTTATTTTCAGATTTATTAATAATTTGAGAAACTCGAGCAAAATGTCAGGTTCTTTAACCACCAAGGAACTGCAGTTGGCCAAGTTAACTTTAGTCAAATTTGTTCAGGTAGCTGCCTTTAATTGTGAAATAAAAGCTCTCGAAAAAGTTGAAAATGTTAACAAGAGTCGGGTAAGTTGCTTGAGCCCATTTCTAGACCCAAATGGTGTTTTACGTGTTGGAGGAAGATTAAGTAATTCTGATTTGTCATATGATAAAAAGTTTCCCATATTACTTCCAAAGAATCACAAATTCACTTTGTTAGTTATGCAATATTTTCATCTTAAATATTTACATGTTGGTGCACAAACATTGTTGTATTTGGTAAGACGGGAATATTGGCCATTATCTGTCAGAAATACAGCCAGAAAAATTATTCATGATTGTGTCATTTGTGCTAAAACTAAATCTAGAACTGTAACCCAAGTTATGGGAAATCTCCCAACCAATAGAGTTAAACCTAGTTATCTTTTTACTCATGTTGGGATCGACTTTTGTGGACCTTTTTATATTAAATACAAGGGTCAGAGGAAAGGCAATGATCAAAACTGTTATGTGGCTGTTTTCATTTGCTTTGCTACTAAGGCTATTTGTCCATTTGGAAATAGTCATTGACTTAACTGCAGAGGCAGTTAAGTCAGCCACTTAAAAGCGCTTATTTAGCAGAAGAGGTGTTAGTTCCTCTATCTGTTCTGATATTGCAACCAATTTCAAAGGGGCCAATTCAGATTTGAAACGTTTGCAAAATATGATTGGTAGACCCCCAGAGCCACTAGCTAATTACTTAACAACTAAACAAGTGACATGGACATTTATTCCACCAAGGTCACCTAACTTTGGTGGCTTATGGGAGGCGGGTGTTAAATATTTCAAACACCATTTAAAGAGAGTTGTTGGTAATACGCGTTTAACAATGGAACAGTTTTTGACTATTGTTATTCAAATTGAAGGTATTCCAAACAGTCGCCCACTGACACCTTTGTCATCAGATCTAAACAATTTTGAAATTTTGACCCCAGGCCATTTTGCATTGTCTAATTAAGTAATGAATAAATGTTGTAATGTTGAAATTTGCATTGTCTAATTAAGTAATGAGTTAAATTTTTATTACTGTAATATTGAGATTCTGAAATGATATTTCAAGGGGGGCGGACTGTTGGCGCCAATCAGTCAGCAGAACTCTCCGCCTACTAATTTTGTAGCACCACCAAGTGGTGAAATCATATAACCTTTTGAGTGTATGTGTGAATTCCAGAGAGAGGATGTGTTGGGATTTTTGAGAAAAGGAATGGAGATACAGTCCAAGAGTTTGTGTTTCATTTATATGTGATTGAGTTTTCTAAAAACTGAGCTATCCAGGGCCAAACAAAAGCTGTCTACTATAGTCAAGATAAATTAACATTTGAAATAACAAGAAGTGCATATTAATCAGCAACCCGTTTTTCAACATTACGTGACACATCACTGGGAGGAATTTTGATTCTCGATCTCAGATTTTACATATATTAGGCCATTTGAATTAAAATAGACTTTCGTTATGTTTAATTATGATTGAAAATTTTACATAAATTTCAATACTTGTCACACTATGAAAAATATTTTAATAAACAATTTTTATTTTATTAATTTTTAAAACCAGAGGGAAATGTGGCTACATGGCCTGTATTAACATTTATCAAAAGAAGTTACTACGATTTTCAAACTTAAAAGATAAAAAAAAATTGTAGAATCATTTGCCGATCGGGATTAGTTTAATAATATATCCTATGGAAGAGAAAATGTGCATACACCCGTTTTCCAGAGGTGTTGTTTTAAAAATAAAACCGATACAAAATCTTAATGTAATGTTATTATTATGTTAAACGTAATTGTTACATTTTTTACGTGTAGTTATTGATTTGAAGAAATATAATGCTGTTTTGAATCTGTAAAAATTTGTCGCTCTCAAAAATAAAATCTGATGAATATTCTCAAAATATCTAGTATATGTATGAATTCACAAGAATTATTTCATTTAATAATTCTTGTGAATTCATACATATTGAGGAGAATGAGGACCCACATAAAGAAATATTGCTTTATTATTCATTTTCTGTTTCAAAGACTTTTATGTGTTTGAATTATGATTGAAAACATAAAGAGAAAATAGTAACTATTCGGATTTTTTTTCTGACTCAAGAAGTTTTAAAAGTTGAAGTTGGTCGGACTCCCTCTTTTTTTGGAGAATATTGAACACTTCTTTAATGTTTGTCATTTTTAAATTATCAGATAATCCGTTTTTAGTGCACATATTTTAAAAATGGTCATTATCCAAGAAAAAAAGGCGGCCTGTTTTAAATAACATATTATTGAATAGTTATTATTACTAAGAACATAAGATATTTTTTATATATATATTACAAGAATAATTTTTATTCTAGGTCAAAAATTCGCTCAAATGGAAGAGAAAGTTATCGTTTCTACAATTCTGAGACATTACGCCATTGAATCTTTGGACTCGAGGGACAAGCTTATTATTGTTCCAGAGCTCATTCTCAGGCCTACTGGTCCTATTAGATTGCGCATCACACCAACCGAAAAACAACATTGAAAATAAAATAGGATATGTGAAGTCATTTTTAATGCGTATTAAGTAATTCATTATGAATAACTTTTATTATCACGTGAGAACATGATGTTGTTTTGGTCAGTGGGTTTTGAAGCTCGAAATCACGTAGGCAATGAATAGAGCATAAATGGCAATTTTCATCATCAACTTTTAATCGCATATATATATATATATATATATATATATATATATATATATATATATAATAGGGATTGAGACTGATAGAGAAGTCTCATGATTGTTTCAAACCGGTATAAACTGGTTAATGACTTAAATTAATTAAGAAAAATAATGATTTAAAAATAATAGTGTTCTCACATGATAACTTGGAATTTGCGATCGTAGATTTCATTTTAATTCTTATTATTGGATTTATTTTTGTATTTTCATAGTCGACAAGAAATATGTTCTTTATTATTTAATTTTACTATATGTTATTAATAAACCTTTTGTATGTATAAAAAACTGCTTCTAATATTTTATTTAGCGATTTGATATTTTTTGTTTTGTTTCGGAGAAATAATAATAATAATATCATAGTTCTCATATTAATCATACTAGCAATCATATTTATTTTGAATATGCTATTATGTATAAATGGATACCTCTTTAAAAGTAGTTATATTTGATCATACAATATACTATATGCATTAAAAAGAATTTAAATTTTATTACTAATTTATATCTGTTGTAATTTCAATATGGAATTAATACTTGAGTCCAATAGTACTTAAGAACATTAATATTTTATACTTGAGTCCAATAATACTTGAGAACATTAATTATTTATAAACGGCAGTCGGTTACTGTCATATAGCCATGATCCAGGCTATGAATGCGACGAAATTCTTTTCAGCCTGCTCTATCAGAATTAGAGTTCATGTCTCGAAATATAGACTAGATATTGAAAGAATACTGATAATGAAATCTAAAAGCAAAAGAGTGAAAATATTAATGGAAAAGACAACTTTGCACACGGCTTCTAAAAATAGTACATCAGCAATATTCGTTTATTTGTTCACTGTTTTAAGCACTAAATGAGCAACCATTTGTTATTGAGTCAAATCATTGGCCCCATGCCCATAAAATGCATCTGAAATTTTGGCTGAATCTCACATTGATCATTTGGCAGCACCTCAGGTGTCATACCACCGAAGATTCTGAAAATATTGTTGATCTGGTTTCACACACTTTCTCTCCGAGATATTTTTATATTGATTTCGAGGGTTAGAAAACGGTAGTCTTTGCTTACTTAAATTTAGTTTTCACAAAAGATCAAAAAATTTAGATTTTTGGTGAAGCCAAAAATCTTCCAAATGTATCTCGTCTTAAGACCTTTGATTTAGAAATATTTGACTAAGATTTATTGTAATCACATGCAATAAGCTTTTAATATGAAGTGAAAATAGCAGATGATAAATCAAATAACATTTTAGACTTAAAGTGAAAAAAATCTGAAAGACAACAAAAACAGCAGCAGCAGGAACAGCAATAGCAACAACAACAATAACAATAATAGCATTATCCTCAACACCAATAACAATAGCTACAATATCAACATCAAGAACAATAATAATAAAACAACTCTGCTGCCTAAAACTATTTAGAGAAGTTTATCATGAAAACTCGTAATAATGTTGTTTTCCGAAATGTTTTATATCATTTTAGACCAACTGGTTCATTTAGAATATTGGTTGTGTACAATTTCTATTAAATATTTTATGCAGGATTTAATTTTTATGCTTTCTTTCAACAAAATTCAAGCATCAAATTATAATAGATGTTAAGCCTTGCTATTTTATTAGATTATAAACTGTTCTGTTTATCTAGTGAATGAATTTCTCTAATGGAGTTATAGATTCCATAACATCAGAGTACCATTAAAAACTTAAATATCAGTATAATCTGTTTAAAATTTCACGTTGTCTTTATGGTTAATGTAATTTCGCTTTCTGATTTTTCATGAAAATTTCCCAGATAATGAGCAGAATATTTTTTTACTCTGCTTTCAGTAATGAATGAAAATTACACGATTAAATATTTCCTGAAACAGTGAAAATGGTTTGAATTTTATTAGAACAAATATAAACTATTGTTTAAAATTATTCCTAAAATATCTTTAAAAAATTACCAACATTTAGAAAAAAATCCAGGATAATTAAATTGATGCAGTCAAAAAGTAAATTTTTATGTTTTAAAACAGTGTCAAATCCAATATAGTAACATATGTAATAATATTTTCCTGAGTTATGGCAATCAAACACTAAAAATCTCACTCAGTATTTAATTAAATGAAACCCAAATTAAAATCCCCTCCTCCGAAAAAATCGTTCCAAAATGCACATTTCGAAAAACATTTATGAATCTATATATAGATTTGTAAATTATATCTTCAAAGCAAACCTATCCCAAATTTGGTCGCTCCAGGTCAAACGATTTGAATTATAACACAAGTACGTTCTCCATCACTATCAGAAAAGATAGATATTAAAGCAATATTGAATTCTTTTTTTTTATCGACCAGACTTTACATTCTTATCAATAAATTCAATCGACCGATCAGTAATCTTTATCAAACTTTTAAGCTTTTTGACCTTCTTCAAACAGCGAAGCTTTCGATTTGACATGCTGCGTTTTAAGATTTACAATTCAACGGAGAAAAACAAAAATGCAGTTGGATCGTTTCCTTTTGAAAAACTGTATCCAAATTTGGTAGAAATTTATAAATTTCATATCCAGACCATGTATCAGATTTTATCCTTCTAGTCCATTAAGTTTTTGAATTATCACGATCAAGACATATTAAGAAACTGAAATAATTTTGACGAGAGGGAATATTCTCGCATAAAATATATTGTATTCTTTCTAAAAAAGGGTGTCATACCTCCATCTTTTCCTTCTGGCAGTGAAAATTGTAGGCCTTCGGAAAAGCTGGAAGTGTTCAGATTTTTTTTTTTTACTTTGGGAATAAAAGACTAAAAGAAAGTAGATAAATACAACAAACGTGGGTGAGGACTCTTTCCTTCTTTCACGTTATGCGACACAAAATGGGCCGTTTTTGCTTTGGAGCTTAATAAAGCACACGGAGCATGCACAGAGTATTTGGAGCCCTTTCTTTTAACCGATGTATTCCAAAATTTGATACAGGTACACAATGTTGGTCAGAAAAATACCTAACAGATTTTATTTATTACCTAACAGATTTTATTTATTTTCAAGCCTCGCGTTCACATACATAGTAAAATTAAACCGGCATTCATTCCGCTCTGGTGAATTTAATCCAAAATTTGATGCATTTTTCAATCTTAAAATTAAAAAAAGAGAGTTTTCTTGGATGTTTTTCGATTTAAATAACTGATATTTACATAACATTATTTTATTATTAATTCTGAGAATATTTTTTATTGCTATATGAAACTTAAACCATATAGAGATATTTTTTTCTATTGAAAATTCTATGTTCTGAAGGATATCAAAATAAATGTATTTATCCCTCAGTATTTAAGTAATAAACGGTATTTCTTTTATTTTAACTATGTAGTATTTGGAAATAAAGTGTGAAACAGAAAAAAATTGACATGTTTTTTTAAAGAAAAAAAAATTCAAATTTTTTCTTGATTTTAAAATGTTTTGCTTTTTTAAATTTTATAATAAAATAATATTCGTAATTATTTTTAGACAAAATTTTTTTCAACACTTTCAGAAAGACTGATTTTTTTGTAGTCATAAAAAAAAGAGACATTCTTCCTGTAGAATCTGCTCGTTTTGTTCGGCATTTGTTTCTTGGCGTTACTGAGCATCACGAAAAAGATTTAAGTTAAATAGAAAATTTCTTACATTTAATTTGCTCGCGCAACTGCTAGGTTCTGATTACCACGACTAATGAAGTTTTTATTATTTTTTTATTTTTGAGATAACAAATTTTGATTTGTATTACATGACATACAACTAGCTTTCCTTTCTCAATTTTTTCAACACAGTTGCGCTGTCTTTGTAATGAAAAAGTAAAATAGTTTTCATGATATCTGTGGCATCTTCAGTAAGCACCCCCCCTTCTTCCACCCCCCCCCCCTTTTATAACTTAAAAAAAAACAATTCTACGATTTCACTAGCAGCGAGAGCCTGAATTTTGAAGCTTCGTAGTTAACTTGTGAAGTAGGCTAATGGTTGCTCCCACTACTCAGTGGCGCCATATAAGAAACTTAGTGATGCAAGAATATCCAGGAAGGAATCACTAAAGAGATGAAGTTAAAAAAAGCAGTATGGTTTGCATTCGTTTTCTGTCATATTGGCTGAAATTCATAAAAAAGGAGAAGATTATTGATATGAATTTTTCCTAATGCTGTTAAACAATAATATCATAAACTGTGATAAAAGGGCTGCCATCTATTAGGAAGTCCATAACGTACATTTATAGACCATAATAACATAGTGATTGAGTTTTTGATATATTGGTGAGAGAGATATCGAAAAAAACAATAAGACTGAAATTTTTCAAGACGATACAATGTATAGATTGATCTGGGGGCACGGCAGTGCCCCCACCAAGTCGAGCAAAAACAAGCGGCACGCCGTAATATCCTTTTCTCGAAGCAGTTCAGGCCATTTTCGACTCCCTATAACTTCGTTGTGAATAAAACTAGAAGCCTGAATTTTCAGGCTTCTAGTCGCATTATATAAACATGGTATATTTCAAATTTAATTAAATTTGAACCAGTAGTTTAAGAATTATAACTAGTCAAGTTTGTGAATTTTGTCACTGACTGACTGATCGATCATCAAAACTCTAAGACACTTCTAGTAGACATAGAAGCTTTAAATTTAGAATACATTTAGTGTTTAGTGTACAAATCAAGGAAAAACTAAAATATGCGTGTAATAATGGATGGATCGATAAATTTCTCTAAGTTTCAAGCATTATCCATTTTGTCGGCAAATTCGTCGCCAAGTCGCCAAATGGTCGCCAAGTTTGTCACCAAGCTCTGGGATCACTAGCTCGGCATCTGACAGCATCCAATACAGATTAATATAAAACGGTCTTTCTTATGATGACACTATTCTCGCTGGGAAGCAAAATTACAAGTTTGTAACAATATCTAATTTGAAATAATTCAATTTGAAGCTGTGGAAGCTGCAAACGCAATGGGTGACTTTCATAGAATCAATCTGGTAGAAGAAGAGCAAACTGATCTTCAAAATAGGATCGCAAAAATTAATGCCGATCAAAAAAGATCGATATGATCACAAATAAAATGGACACAACTGATAATAACGCTGACGCTGTTTTGTGAGTGGAACTGGTAGCACTGGAAAGAGCTTTTTAATAAAATCTCTGAAAGTTTGGGTTAAGACGAATAGAAGCTTCAAATTTAGAATACAATTAGTGTTTAGTGTATAAATCAAGGAAAAACTAATAGACTAAAATAATAAACATAGACTATTGCAGCTGCCTGTAGAACACAAGCAAACATTGAAGTACAAGCCACTTTCTGATAAAGTGCTCCAAGTTCTGAGATCAGATTTGAAAGAAGTAGTGTTGTTTATCATAGACGAAGTGTCGATGATATCCGATGTTACTTTAACATATATTCATTTACGCTTATCTGAAATATTCGACACAAGCGACGATCAGAATGGGTGGTTTGGAAAAGAACATCCTGTAGTTTTCGGAGATCTCTTACAGCTTCCACCGGTAAGAGAAAAGTCACCTTTTGAAAAACTATCAACCGCTGAAACTAACAAGTTGTTAGGTTCCCTCAGTTTACCGAATCCGTGGATTGGACTATTCATATACGATGAACTTCCAATTAACATGCGACAGCTCAATGATTCTAATTTCTTGAAATACGAAATAGAATAAGATTAGGTGTGACTGCAGAAAAAGACCGCGACTTATTCTCGACTAGATTAATAACTCTCAAATCCAATTCAAATGAAAGCTGATTAATTGAAATAATTGAACACCTCTCGATACTTCCTGATGATACCGTGTGCTTATTACCTACAAAAAACATGTGTCAACAATTAAATACTGCAATGCTTAAATCTCTTCCACATCCCGAAATAAAACTTTCAGCTGTAGATAGCATATATTGCCCCAGATACCTAACAAAAAGAGCTCGTGAATGCATAAAAAATATGAAGACGATGCTTCTATGACTGCAGGCCTCGAAGAGAACATAATTATAAAAATAGGAGCAAAAGTCATGTTAAGGCGAAATATTGACGTGAGTCTTGGTTTAGTTAATGGTTCTATCGGTATAGTGCAAAGAGTAAAGGTTGATCCGGAAAATACAAAAATAATTAAGAAAATATACATTACATTTAATAAAGAACATGTTTACGAGCTGAGTCCGGTCAAAACTAAATTTGAAATTATTAATAGAGCTTATGTTCATCGCGAACAGTTTCTCATATGTATTA
>JAPMOR010090733.1:0-60073 GCA_026543865.1 Argiope aurantia | reverse complement strand
GAATTTGTGCTATGCGAACCCCACAAGGTACTATGGCCATTGAAATCGCCAAGTAAGATAAATGGTGCTGGAAGTTGTGCTACTAAACTATCAAGGTCTTTTTGACTGGTTGAATCATTAGGTGGCAAATAAACACAACAGACTGTAATTAATGTTCGTACATGTACTTGAACCGCCACAGCCTACAAATTAGTATGAAGTGAGAGAGGTGTGCTTGGAAAAGAATTAGAGGTCAGAATGCAAACGCCTCCAGAATTATGCGAATTACTGTCAGAATCTCTCCGGACAGTGTTATAACCCCGCAATTTAAGAGGCATGTTTGATTTTAAGAAAGTTTCTTGAAGACAGAAGCAAGCTGGATGAAATTCGTTAAGAATGGTCCTAATTTCATTTAGCTTGGACCGAGTGCCACGACAGTTCCAAGAAAGGAAATGACCCATCAAGAAAAGGTTGCATGAGAGGTATTAGGGACATTAGTTAGAGTTGTCGATAAATCGCAACTCATTTGGATTTCATCCTCCTCTTCGGATGGATGTAGTGCGATAAGTTCGGGACTTTTGGGCACGCCACCGAAAATGGACGATAAATCCTTTTGGACTATACCCTGATTCGCAAGTCCCAGAGCGACGGAGTTATGTAAACTTGATGATTTTATCTTTTGAGAAAGCTGTTTTCCGGAAACGCCACGTTTCGAAAGCTTAAGTTTTAACGATTTATTCGATTTCCGTTTACGTTCAACTATCTCAGGTTTTCCAGTTTCAGGAGCACTAGTTACGGACTTTTCAGTATCTGAATCTGATTTCATAGGCGGTTTATTTTCACTGATATTTTTAACACAATTCGTGCAAGAGCAATTTGCACAAAATTGTTTTTGCAAAACGGAAGCATAAGTTACACCTGTTGTCGGTGTCTGGACATTGACTTTACGTCTAGCTTCAGAGTAAGAGATATTTTCTTTATGTTTAATTGTTAGAATCTGTTTCTCCATCAACCAACGTGGACATGATCTGGAAAATGAAGTGCGATTGCCATTGCAATTCACACATTTTTCTTCAGCGGAACACTGCTGACTTTCGTGGCCTTTCACTGCACACCGGGCGCAAGTGAGAGTCCCGCGGCAGTTGGATTTCGAATGTCCAAATCGTTGACACTGAAAGCACCTGAGAGGATTTGGTGTGTATGGTCTCACTGCTAGTCTCATATAGCCCACTTTTACCCGTTCTGGCAATTTAGGTGTGTTGAATGTCAAAATAAAGTGTTTTGTGGGAAGGAGTTGTCCATCCCGCCGAATTGTT
This sequence comes from Argiope aurantia, assembly GCA_026543865.1. Lineage (NCBI taxonomy): Eukaryota > Metazoa > Arthropoda > Arachnida > Araneae > Araneidae > Argiope > Argiope aurantia. The sequence continues at coordinate 58,778 of JAPMOR010090733.1, read as the reverse complement.
ATACGGCGTACATGTGTCACTCCTTCGGGTTTCAATTCTGCTGTCATTTTGTCCAAAGTGTCATTTAATAGCTCGCCACAGGTTATTACGCCTTTTGAAGAATTAAGCGTCGTATGAGCGCTTACACTAACGGTTAGAGATGCTAATGTCTTCAATTTAATTATTTGTTGAGCTTGCTTGCGGGTACCGACTTCTACAAGTAAGTCACCAGAGCGAAGTTTCCGAGTTGAAACAACTTCTCCAAGTGCTCCTGTAATTGCCTTTTCCACTAGAAACAGTGATACACTGTTAAATGTTTCGTTGCTTTCAGAAATGCGTTTTACAATAAAAAATTTGTCGAAATGTTTTTCAAAAAGGTTAATATTCTTTTGTTGCCCACCGAAGGGAGCAAGGTTTTTGGGGTCCATACGATATTGATGGGGATTCAGGCCCAGTGGCATCGCCCACCACGGAGCCCTACTAGGGATGGCAGTAACTGGCTCTAGATATTCCTAACCTCAGCACTTACCATAATGCTAACTGGCACCTATACGCTGGGAGTTACCCCCGGGGACAGTGACTACCCTTAACGCCAAGCCCAAGGAGTAACCCCTTCGCTTGATCCCTAGCAGACTAGCCACTTAGGTGACTAGGATTGGATTGGATGTGATAATTCTCTGGCGCAAGATCCTTTTCTAGGATATGCTGCACCGAAAACACAGTTCACTTATTCAGTTTCTATTTATTTCCCTAAAATTCCTCGTAAAAAACTGATAAAACAGTAGGTAAAAGTATAATAGTAAATTTAAATTTCACTAAAAATTCCGATTTTCTTCAAGAACGGAAATAAATTTTTATGGGGTCTTTCTCCTATAAGGAAAGACAAGTTAAAATCAGAGGAGTTAAAAAAGTTGATACGGTCTCTATAAAAATCAGAACACTCAATTAAAATATGACGTATAGTCAGTGGAACATTGCAGGATCCACAAACAGGTGGATATTCGCCGAATAGTAAGTGTCTGTGTGTAATACGTGAATGGCCGATACGCAATCGAGTTAAAATTACATCAAATTTTCTGTTGAAAGTTGAAGTCCATGTAGTAATATAGGGTTTTACTTCGTGGAGTTTATTATTCACTTCTTGATTCCAGTCATTTTGCCAAGCCTTCAGCATCCACTTACGAAGTGCGCTTTTGATATCTGTATAATGAAGAGGCTGAGGACAATACGTAGTAGCACATTTAGCTGCAGTATCAGCCTGTTCATTACCATTTATGCCGACATGAGCTGGTATCCATGAAAACAAAATTCTAAAGCCCCTCCTATGCAGATGGGATTGCAAACGCTTGATTTCCCGTGTAAGGCCATGAGAATCCTTACCACCGTTCAAGGATTCCAAAGCACTCAAAGAATCAGAGTAAATAATAGCTTTTACTGGATGTTTTTCAGAAAGATATTTTAGTGCTATATACAATGCTGTCAATTCAGAGGTAAAAACAGAGGTAACATCAGGAAGTCTATAACTTACAATGTCATTCTCACAAACAAAAGCACAACCGGTATTTGTATCAGATTTAGAGCCATCTGTATAAATGGGTAGATAATCATAAAATAATTGTCTGTGGGAAAAGAAAATAGATTTAAAAATAGAGCTACATATCTCTGCTTTGTATAGATTCTTAAAAGGATTCAGGTAGGTGATGTTATTGCAGATCCAAGGAGGAGTTATAAGTGAATTACTATTGCTGGTATCAAGAGTCTGAAATTCATCTGGAAGAAATCGGCGAATTCGTAGTCCTAAAGGAGGTATACATGAAGACCGGTTATTGAATAGCCTGTCCATTCTGTGATCCAAAAATATTTTCCTCAAAGGGTTATTTTCGGTTGATAAAACTCAAAAATAATAACAAAAGGATAGCATGCGTGTTCTGTGAGTCAAAGATGGCTCAAAATTTTCCACATACAAACTCATTACTGGAGAGGTGCGGAAAGAGCCTGAGCATAGTCTTAAAGCCTGATGGTGGATATAATTAAGCCGTGAAAGGTAGGAAAGTCGCGTGGATCCGTAAACGATGCACCCATAATCTAGTTTTGAACGTATGACGCTTCTATATACGCGTAATAAGCAAGTGCGATCAGCGCCCCAAGCAGTGTTTGAGAGAACTCGTAAAATATTTAGAGACTTGAGACAAGTCTTCCTCAAATATGTGATATGGGGAAGGAAAGTCAATTTTTTGTCAAAAATTACTCCAAGGAATTTGAATTCATTCTGCATGATTAAAGGTGTGTCTTGTATAAATAATTCCGGATCGGGATGTAACAATCTTCTACAGAAATGAACACCAAACGTTTTTTGAGCAGAAAAGGTAAAACCGTTTTTATTTGTCCAAGCTATCATATTATTGATTGCTGTTTGCAGCTGTCTTTCAATAAATCTCATATCTCTACCAGAACAAGAGATCTGAAGATCATCCACATAAAGTGATCTTTGTATACAGGAAGGTAAAACTGATAAAATATTATTAATTTTTAAAATAAATAGGGTTACACTTAAAACTGAGCCCTGAGGAACGCCCTCTTCTTGACAGTAAACATCAGAATAAGTATTTCCCAGTCTAACTCTAAAATAACGGTGTTCTAAAAAGTTTTGTATAAACATAGGCAAATTTCCACGAAAATCCAGTTCAAAGAGGTCTTTTAAAATCCCATATCTCCATGCTCTATCATAAGCCTTCTCTATGTCGAAAAAAATTGAGACCAGATGGTGGCGTCTGAGAAAGGCTGTACGAATGGCACTTTCTAATAAAATCAGATTATCTGTTGTACAGCGGCCTTTACGGAAACCACTCTGAAATGGTGAAATACATCCGTTTTTTTCCAATATATAGGTTAAACGCGCATTTACAATCTTTTCAAGGAGTTTGCACATGCAGCTGGTCAATGCTATTGGACGGTAATTGAGAGGATCTAAAGGATCTTTATTAGCTTTCAATATTGGAATCACGGTGGCATATTTCCATTTTGGTGGGAAATAATGCTCTTTCCATATTCTATTAAACATGTATAGAATATTATCAAGAGAGTCATCTGACAGATGCGAGATCATAGAATAAGTGATGCCATCAGGACCTGGTGAAGTTTGCTTAGTTGTGGACAATAATTTACGTAATTCTTCTATAGTCAGATCGACGTTATATGCGAGAATCTTTTTTGTGCGAAATCGAAGGGGAATTTTTTCTGTTGTGTTCTTATATGACAGAAATGGTTCTGTATAGTTTTGGGCTGCGCATACAGATGCAAATGTTTCTGCTAAAATATTAGTCATTTCCTGTAAGTCATAAATTTCCTGATCCTTCACTTTTAAATATGATATAGGGTATTCAGAATAAATTCCACAAGCCTTTTTTACTAGATTCCACATTTCTGTCACTGATACAGAAGAATTAATATTGGACGTTAGTTTAATCCAGGAGTTCCGTTGGGCTTGGCGCCTAGTACGTCTAGCTATAGCTTTAGCTTTTTGAAATAAAATAAAATTTTTCGTAGATGGCCGTCTTCGGAACTGATTCCATGCAATTTGTTGATTCCTGCGCGTTTCTGTGCATTGTTTATTCCACCAAGGTTTCCGAAATTTAGGAAAAGCAGTGCTAGATTTCGGAATTGTTTCATCTGCTGCTCTTAGTATTAAAGAAGTCACATTATCGACAACAACATCGAGGTCTGGATGTTCCACCATATCCTTTGATATTTTGGCTCTGCTAGTGAAACTCGTCCAATCAGCTTTATCAAAAATATAACGTTTAGGTCGTTGTGGTACTATGACAGGTATATTAACTTGAGTGAGGAAAATTGGAAAATGATCACTTTCACATAAGTCATTCCCCACCCGAAAAGTGAAAAACGGAGCAATAGGGGCTGAACAGAGAGCAAGATCTAAACAGTGTAAAGTTTTACTACCCAAATGAAAGTGGGTGTGGTCACCATTATTCAAAAGACAAAGAGAGTGATCAGAAATAAATTCCTCAATTTGTCTTCCTCGAGAATTCGTGCTATTACTACCCCAAACAGGACTATGAGCATTAAAATCACCTATTATTATGAACGGTGCTGGCAATTCAGAAACTAATCTATCAAGTTCATGTTTATCAATAGCGGAATTAGGAGGCAAGTAAAGAGAACAAACTGTAATTAAGCGCGGAATCGCAGTACGAATCGCAACCGCTTGCAGTTGTGTGTGAAGTGGTATTACAGATGTGGGGTAGTCATGAGAGACGAGGAGTGCAACACCACCTGAGGCTCTATCAGAGTTACCGTCTCTTCGAATCAAACTATAACGTTTTATTTTTGCTGGGTCGCTTGATTTTAAGTACGTCTCTTGAAATGCCATGCAGACAGGGTGAAAATTGTTAATAAAGTCCTTAATTTGGAGCAATTTATTGCGAAAGCCACGACAGTTCCATGAAATTAGTGTGGCCATAAAGTCAGCGTTTACGTTGAGATTTTTTCTTAACTTTGCCTGCAGTAATATCGCCGAGCTGCGTAGAAGGTTCCATATCCATTTCGGATAGGTCTGAAGAGGATGGGTTAATAGATAAAAGTTCTTCAGACGGAAGCAGATTGCTAATACCAGAAGATTTTAATTTTTTCCGGAGTTCTTTCGTCGGTTTATTATTAATACATGCTTCAGGGTCTGTATGTAAAGCAACAGGTGAAGTACCACTGGAACTAGTATCTTCAAGCGTTGCAAGTTTAGATGCATAATAGTCAGTTTTAGTTGGAAGTTTTTTCGTCTGTGTCACATTGGCTTTTAAAGGTTGTAACTTCTTGAGGGGAGGGCAAACAATTTTTGTCAATAATTCTTCGGTTTGGGTTGAACCGACATTAGTGTTTTCTTGCTTTGATTTCAAAAGAGAGGAATACGATACACCGGACTTAGGCGTTCTATCATTGACTATTTGGCGGGCTTCTTTAAAGGATATGTTGTTTTTTATTTTAATGGCTAGAATTTCTTTCTCAATTTGCCATTTAGGGCAAAATTTAGAAGATGCTGCATGAGCGCATGCACAGTTAGGACATTTTAATATTTCTGAATCGCATGTATTAGTTTCATGTTCCAATGAAGAACATTTACCACATACTATTTTACCACGACATGATTGCCGGGAGTGACCATACCTCTGACACTGGTAACATCTCAGAGGATTAGGTATGTATGGGCGAATGTTACACCGCAAATATCCAGCACGTATGAATTTTGGTAGAACAGGTGTTTCAAATGTAAGGACAACATGCTTTGTGGGAATTAATCGTCCGTCTCGTCGAACATGAATTCGACGAGCGGCGCAGACCCCCTGGGATCGTAATTCTTCCACTAATTCTGTGTCAGAGTGCTGTACAAGAGATTGTTCCGAGACAACCGCCCTTGAGAAATTCAATGTCTTGTGAAGAGATACTTTTATTGGCCATGAACCTAAGGTTGTTAGTTTACTCAGAGTATCTGCCTGCTTTTTGGATTTCGTTTGAACTAGGAGATCGCCAGAACGCATTTTCTTAATATCCGATACTTCACCAATGGTAGACAGAATCAGTTTATGTACAAGGAAAGGAGAAAGCGCATGAAAAGTTTCATCAGTATGCATAATAAAATAACGCGAGTTTGATGTTGCTTCAGTGACGTTTGAGAAAAAGCCCATACAAAGAGGAAATCAAATTCGGGAACCGACGGCACCGCCCACCACGGAGCCCAACAAGGGAAGGCAATTGCTGGCTCTGGGAATTCCCAGCCTCAGTATCCACCCTGGAGCTAGCCGGAACCTATACGCTAAGGGCCACTTCCAGGAACGTCTACCACCCTTAACGCAGAGCCCCAGAAGGTGACCCCTTCGCTTGATCCCCTTGAGCAGACCAGCCAAATAACTGGGATACCAGCCGATTGATACACCGGGGACCAAAATGTACCACCCGTCAAATGGGTCGCCACGCACGGCAAACACGTGGGGGTTTTGGCTGTCCATGAGAAGCAAGAAGCAAACAGAGCGGCGACAGCTTCTCATGGAGAGCTCCCTCGCTTGCCGTCGAGGGAAGGAAAAATTAAGCAGATAGCAGAAGGCGTAGGGGAGTAGAAACATAAAGGGAGTATAGATCCCTGGGTACCTCGGGATTGGGACACCCGTACTCACCTAAAGAAGGTGAGCCCCTGAGGGGTAGGTGACTAGGAACCGGCCGATTGATACACCGGGGACCACAGTGCACCACCCGTCTAATGGGTCGCCACGCACGGCCAACACGTGGGGTTTTTGGCTGTCCATGAGAAGCAAGAAGCAAACAGAGCGACGACAGCTTCTCATGGAGAGCTCCCTCGCCTACCCTCGAGGGAAAGAAGAAAAGGAGACAGCAGAAAGCGTAGTGGAGAGTAAATCATAAAGGGAGTAAAGATCCCTGGGAACCTCGGGATTGGGACACCCGTACTCACCTACAGTAGGTGAGCCCCTGAGGGGAATATGTTTCAGAGCTTCATCAATAGTGGAAGATTTAACTATTTCTGAATTGATATTAGCCAGAGAGGTGAATTTTAGCCAGTTTGCTACATTTAAAACATATTTGAATGGTCGGAAAGAACTAGCTGCATTGTGCTTACTGGCGGTCAAAATTGAAGGAAAATGGTCGCTGTTATAAAGATCATAGTCAACAGTTAAACTGAAAAAAGGCAATAAAGACGGAGAGCAAATAGCGAAATCAACAGAATGAAAAGTTCGTGTTGGTAAATGAAAATGCGTTTTTTCGTCAGAATTTAAAATGCATAAATTATGATCTGCAAGAAGTTGTTCGATTTGCTGACCACGCGAATTTGATTCAGTGCTTCCCCAAAAAGAACTATGACCATTAAGATCTCCCAAAATAATGAATGGAGAAGGTAATTGGCAAAACAAGTTATTTAGGTCCGTTTGACTGATTTCTTGTTTAGGTGGCAATTACAGGCTACAGACAGTTATTAAATTTTTCATCTGAATCCGTACAGCAACAGCTTGCAAATTAGTGTTGAGATTAACTTGCATTGATGGAATATCCGTAGCAACAAGAATTGCCACGCCCCCAGATAAGCTGTTTTGAATATTGTGTTGCTGAAATTTTTTAATGCCGTATGTTCTGCTTGTCTGTTTTTAGGTAGGTTTCCTGGAGTGCAGTGCAGGCAGGATGGTATTTGTTTATAATGTCTCTCAAGTCTGAAGATTTATTCATGTACACTCGGCAGTTCCAAGAGACGAATGTAGACATAAAAAAAGAGCAAGATGCAAAAAGAGATTGCCTTCAGTAAATAGAAAGGATGAGGGCGAGAGAACATCAACCTTTAGGCTTTTTAAAAAATTTTGATTTAAAATAGTCTGATGAAATATTAGTGGGATCAGAATCCACTCTGTCCTCATATATATCACTTATACTATCGTCAGATGGATGAATTTTAAAATGTTCTTTCTTTTCTCAAGTTTTATTTGTTTCTTTTGCTTTGGGTGTCTTTTTTTCTTTGAACATTTTTTCCTTTATTAAAATATTTTTCCTTTTTGTCTTTTTAAGAGAAGAGGAAGAAGTTTCTTCCCAAGATTTTTTTATTTCCAGAAGGGCAAGGTAGTCGATCCTTTTTATAGTTATGGTGTCAGGATTTGCTGTGCGGATTGCAGGAGTATTTGTTTCTATATTCATTAATGGTTGGTATTGTGAATTGCGGGGTTCTGAAGTTGAAACGGCTGAATTTAACGCTGATGAATATGAGAAATTTGGTTTTGGTGTTCTTTCGCTTATTATTTTGCGTGCTTCTGAAAATGAAATGCCTTTTGTTATTTCGATGCCTTGAATTTCTTTTTCTTGTTTGTAGCATGGGCAGGAACGGAAGTAAGTGGGTGGTCACCTTGACCATTATAACATTTTTGTGTGGTAGGTGTACAGTTTAAAAACTGTATTAAATTTACTATTGTGGTCCGGGATTGGATTGGATTGTAGATTTTATTGGCACAAGAGCCAGAAAAGGCCATACTGCGCCATGCATATGGTCAAAAAGAAACAAAAGTATGAAAATTCAAACAGCGTTCAGTAAAAAAACAAATAAAAAATTTAATGATAAAATTCTGGATCAATTCAACGATGCGTCAGGCAAATATGGAGATTTAGATAAAATGGTAAAAGCCAATAGTTTTCAAAAATTTAAAAATGTTTTCTTGAGGATTTTCTCCCAAAAGCGTTCGCATGTTCAGTGACAAGGAGTTAAAAAAATGCAAACGGTGAAAATTAAAATTAGGACATTCTATTAAAATATGAATAACTGTTAAAATTACTTGACATTTGGAGCAAAAAGGAGCTCGATCGCCCAAAAAAAGATAATTATGCGTTAAGCGAGTGTGACCAATGTGGAGTCTAGTCAATTTGATATCGAGCTCACGCATTGGGAGACAAGGCCATGATTTAAGAGAGGGGTTTATACAGTACAATTTATTATTTGTCTGTTGGCTCCATGATTTTTCCCATAGTGAATAAACATGTTTTGTGAAAACATTCTTCGCATCGGAGAAAGGTATTTCACGTTACATGAACAAGGTGGCTGTTTTTGCAGCATTGTCCGCCAGTTCATTTCCCGTTATACCAACATGACCTGGAATCCAGCAGAATAAAATTTCATACATCTATTTTGAAGTGTTTTTAAAAGGCATAAAATTTCCAAGGCAATGGGATGAATTCGAATGCGAAAATTTGAAAATGTTTCTAAGGAACTCATGTTGTCGGTATAAATACAAAAATTACGTTCGGCTAAGAGAATTGTGGTCCGGGAGGGAGCATCGAGCACAAATTTCTTTATCTCCCCTGCAAGTTGTAATAGAATGACCAAATTTTTGGCATTTATAACAGCGGTTGGTTGGTTGGTTATTTAAGATTTTTGGCACAAAAGCCAAATCTGGCCATGCTGCGCCACACGAATGGTGAGATAAATCAAATTCATATAAAAAATAATACTAAGAAATTTATATATAAAAAGCTAAATTTCAAAGGGCAACGTATTATAACTAGTACTCTAAAAATAATATACTTTTCATATTTTCTAATAAAGGCGACAAACAAATTAAAGACGAAAATTAACAAATTGAGAAAACAAAACTAAATAGAATGTAAAAAACCAATGTTATGTAAAAATTTAAAAATGTTAGGGTGAGGAAATTCACCCACAATCTCTCGCAACTCGATGGATAGCGAATTAAAAAACTTTAAGCGATGTGGATTAAAATTAGGGCACTCTATTAAAACATGTTTGACTGTTAAAATTACATGGCATTTTGGACATGAAGGGCATTGTTCCCCAAATAAAAGATGCTTATGGCTAAAGCGGGCATGGCCAATTCGCAGTCGAGTCAATTTAACGTCTAATGCACGTACAGGGATAACAGACCATACACTTGTCATTGGTTGGTTGGTTAGTTTGGGTTTTTTGGCACAAGGGCCATTCCTGGCCATACTGCGCCATCCTTATGGTAAAAAGTAGAGCTTTGTTGATAATTGGAACTTTGTATAAAATTAAGTATGCTTATGTGTAAACTAATATAAAATATCTAAAACAGATTCAGATGAAATAGGACATCTTTGTTTTAAAATAATAATAAAAGGAAAATGGAAATTGTTGAAGTTAAATATATGGTAAAAGGTGTATAGCAATTAAAAATTTAAAAATATTTGGATGATAATTCTCTCCCAGCAATTCTGGAAGAGTAACATTTGACGGATAAAAAAAATGGTGGCGATGAGATTCAAAAGCTGGGCATTCAATCAAAATATGACCAACTGTCAATGCGGTGTGACATGAGGAGCACACAGGTGCCCTTTCTCCAAACAGCAGGTGTTTATGGGTAATCCGAGTATGTCCAATACGTAGGCGAGATAATTTTACATCAGCTCTACGCATCGGTAAGACTGGCCATGTGTCAATAACAGGTTTAATAGAATGCAATTTATTCTGTGTCTGCATATTCCATGTCTCTTGCCACAGAGTAAAAGTCCCATTGGTAATAGATTTCTTTACATCACTGTATGGTATTCTGTGATGTAAAAGAGAAGACGCAGTTTTTGCAGCATGATCTGCCTGCTCATTGCCAGCAATTCCCATATGACTGGGAATCCAGCAAAATAAAATATTAAAACCTCTATTTTGAAGAGTTTTCAAAAGTCCCAAGATTTCTACTACAACTGGATGCCTATGAGGGTTCAATTGGGAGAGGATTACCAAAGAACTCATGCTATCGGTATATATAGCAAACTGTCTCTCGGGTGAGGATGATATATTCATCAGAGCTTGATAAAGTGCCACTAATTCGGCTGACAAAACAGAAAAGGATGTATTGAGACAGAAACTGTTTATTTCGGAATCAAAGACAATTCCGCAACCAACATGCTCGGTTGCCTTTGAACCGTCAGTGAAGACAGGCACAAAAGAAGGATACTGCCCGCGATGAGCACAAAAAATTTACTGAAAAAACACTGGAGCAGTTGTATCTTTTATGAAACCGCTAAAAGGATTTAAAAAGGAAAAATTGGGAAAATCCCAAGGTGGAAAAGTTTGGAAATCAACAGTCTGGATTTCAGGAAACTGCAAATCCATATTTTGAAGTGTTCTTTTCACTCTCTCAGAAAAGGGAAGAACGCAGGAAGGACGAGCGTCATAAATTCTGCGGAGAGTAGCAGGAAGAGTTGTATTTGATACAGGATGTTGTGGAAGAGACAGCGTTCGAAAATGATATTGCATGGAGAGTTTTTTCCTTCGCAGCGCCAAAGGCAACTGATGACAAATGACATAAAGACTCTCCACTGGCGATGTCCGAAAAGCTCCTGAACAAATCCGCAGAGCAGAGTGATGCACGGTATCTAGTCGACGCAGAACAGTAGGTCTGGCTGAGCCATATACGAAACACCCGTAGTCAATCCGAGATAAAATGACAGCTTGGTATATACGAAGTAAAGAGGTACGATCGGCACCCCAGGAAGTGCGAGAAAGTACCTTGAGGATATTGAGTGATTTCTCACACTTCTTCCGAAGGTATAAAATATGCGGAAGGAAAGTGAGCTTCTTATCAAAATATACACCCAAAAAACGCACTTCGTCAACAACTGGAATTAAGCCATTACGTATATAGATTGACGGATCAGGGTGAAGGTTTCGTTTTCTGCAAAAATGCATACATTTACTCTTTTCAGCAGAAAGAGTGTGTCCATTCTTCTCGCACCACTTGTTTAATTTGTTAACTGCATTTTGCAGTTGAAGTTCAATTAAACGCATATCACTACCTTCGCAAGAGATATGTAGATCGTCAACGTATAAATTTCCCTGCACAGATGGTGGTAAATGATTAAGTATGTCACTAAAATGGATGATAAAAAGCGTAACACTGAGGGCGCTCCCTTGTGGAACACCCTCCTCTTGAATAAAATAATTGGAGTAAAAATTGCCGACACGAACTCGGAAAGTTCGAGAAGTTAGAAAATTTCGAATAAAAATTGGAAGATTTCCCCTAAAACCCAAGTTAAAGAGCTTCTGAAGAATTCCGTATCGCCATGTACGGTCATACGCCTTCTCTATGTCAAAGAAAATGGAGACAAGATGGTTTCTACGTACAAAAGCATTGCGGATGTAGGTTTCCAGTTGGACGATATTATCAATTGGGGAGCGCCCCTTACGGAAACCACTCTGCAAGAGCGGAATACATGTCATTTTCTCCAATTCAAAGATTAAACGGGCGTTGACCATACGTTCAAGTGTCTTGCAAAGAACACTCGTTAAAGCGATAGGCCTGTAGTGCAGAGGATTTTCTGGATCCTTTCCCGGTTTCAGGTTGGTTGGTTGGTTGGATGTTGTTTATTGGCGCAAGAGCCATATTTGGCTATGCTGCGCCAAGCAAATGGTAAAAAATGAAAATAGAAGTAAAACATTAAAATTTGGTTGTTATAATACATTAGTAAAAATATAAAAGCAGATAGAAATAAAAACATGTATAATATAATAATGCAATATTATAAGATAGACTTGTTTGAATGAATGATTTGAAACTAATGACCAAAATGATAAAATTATTGTTCACAATATTAAATGCAAATATAAAAATTAATAGATTTTAAAAACTTGAAAACGTTCGGGTGGTATCTCTCACCCACCAAGTCCTGCAAGGTTAATGACGATGTTTTAAAAAACTGAACACGATTTTGATTAAAAGCGGGGCATTCAATTAAAATATGATTTACAGTAAAATCCACATGACATGTTGGGCACTTTGGCGCCGCCTCGCCAAAAATGAGATGGCGGTGTGTATAACGCGTATGACCTATGCGGAGACGAGTCAATTTCACGTCAATCTCGCGCATTGGGAGAACAGACCACAATCCAATAGTTGGTTTGATGGAATGCAGTTTATTTTGTGTTCGCAGGTCCCACATTAATTGCCAATTAGAGAAAATGTGTTTCGCGAAGAAATTTTTGATATCAGAATAAAGAAGTCCCTGAGACAAAATATTCGTTGCTGATTTTGCTGCTGAATCTGCCATTTCGTTTCCAGAAATGCCAATGTGACTAGGGATCCAGCAAAAATTGACTTGAAATTCCTTCTTTTGCAAAAGATGCAAGGTGAATAAAATTTGTTTAGCTATCGGGTGCATCCGATTATGATAATGAGAAAGTGCTTCCAACGCACTCATGCTATCAGTATAAATAATGAATTTTCGATGAGGAGAAAGTGAAATTTTCTCTACAGCACAGAAAATACCCATCAACTCAGCTGTAAATACTGAGCAACAATTATGAAGACGGTAGCTCAGTGTATCATATGGAAACACGATTCCACAACCAACATGGTCATCTGATTTTGAGCCATCCGTGAAAATTGGTATAAATGAAGAGAACCGATTGCGATGGTAGAGATAAAGCTGTAGAAAAATAATCGGAGCTGTTGATAATTTATCAAATCCAAGAAAGGGATTTAAAAAGGAAAATTGTGGAGTGTCCCAGGGCGGAAAGCATAGCATATCAGCTGATTTAATAATGATATTATCAAGATTCGAGCCATGCACAAGAATTTTGGCTCGCTCACAGAACGGGGGAATATGAGATGGACGGGCATCATACAATCTGCGGAGACCAACTGGAAGTGTAATTTCAGATATGGGATGTCCTGGTAGAGATATAGTTCGAAAATGATAAAAAGCGGACAATTTTTTACGTCTTAAATTAAGGGGCAATTGGTGACAAATAACGTAAAGGGTTTCAACTGGTGAGGTGCGAAATGCTCCTGAACAGATTCGCAAAGCAGAGTGGTGCACAGTATCCAATCGCCGCAAAACGGAATCTCGAGCAGAACCATACACCATACAGCCATAATCTATGCGAGAAAGTATGATTGCTTCATATATACGGAGTAAGGAAGTTCGATCGGCCCCCCAAGATGTTCTGGAGAGTACCTTCAAAATATTTAAGGCCTTCTCGCATTTCTTTCGCAGTTCAAGAACATGCGGAAGGAAAGTGAGTCTACGATCGAAAATCACTCCCAAAAACCGTATTTCATCCACAACTGGAATAGGTATATTTTGTATGTGTATAACAGGATCTAAATGCATAATTCTCTTCCGGCAAAAGTGTACGCATCTACTTTTATTCGGAGAAATTGTGTGCCCGTTATTGTTGCACCAAATTACCAGTTTATTAACAGCATTTTGTAGCTGTCGCTCAATGAGACTCATATTGCTTCCTTGACATGATATCTGTAGGTCATCAACATACAGGCTTCCATGAACAGATTGTGGCAAATGGTTCAAAATTTGGCTTATATGAACTATAAAAAGCGTGACACTAAGGACACTTCCCTGAGGAACACCCTCAGCTTGGATAAAAGCATCAGAATAGAAATTCGCGACACGAACTCGAAACGTACGATAGGATAAAAATTTAGATAAAAATATAGGCAAATGTCCTCTAAAACCATATTTATAAAGAGTAGAAAGTATGCCATAGCGCCATGCATGGTCGTATGCCTTTTCGATATCAAAGAAAATAGAGACTAGGTGATTTCTCCTTACAAATGCGTTGCGTATTTGGGTTTCCAAAAGAATGAGGTTATCAAAGGTAGAACGACCTCGACGGAAACCACTTTGCAACGGGGAAAGGATTCTTTGTTTCTCTAATTCATAGATGAGGCGGGCATTCACCATGCGCTCTAGAGTTTTGCACACGCAACTGGTTAAAGCAATTGGCCTGTAGTGCAGAGGGTTTTCAGGAGTTTTGCCAGGTTTTAGGATTGGAATCACAATAGCTTCGTGCCATTGTGAAGGGTACTTCTGCTCAGTCCATATTCTGTTAAATAATATCAACAGATTGGAAAGGGAAATGGTATTCAAATGGCGAAGCATGTTATATGTGATTCCATCTGGTCCTGGACTGGTATTATGGGCTTGAGACAAGGCCGTTTCTAGCTCAAACATCTGAAATTCAGAGTTATACGGGAAAGTATTCCTGTCGTGGAACCGCAAGGGCAAACGTTCCGCACGTTTCTTAATTGCTTGAAAATTAGGGTTGTAAGATTCAATTGCGGAAACTTGTTCAAAAGCTTTGCCGAGAATATTAGCTATGTCTAATGGGTCAGAATACGTTACATTTCCAATTTTTAATACAGGAAAGTACGATTCCCGATAAATCCCATTTGCGGCATTGACTTTTTTCCACAAAATCTTACTGGAAATACAGGGTGTGATAGAGGAAACAAAGGACTTCCAAGATTCCCTCTGACTACGGCGACGAATGCGCCGAGCATAGGCTTTGGCACGTTTAAAAGCAAGAAGGTTTTCCGTCGTTGGGTACCTCCTGAACATGTTCCAACACTTTTTCTGTTTTTTATAACTGTCGCGACATGCGTCATTCCACCACGGTTTACGAAATCGCCTTAGACGTGGTGAACTTTTTGGGATACTCTTATTAGCGGCGTTCATTATAACATCGGTGACATGTTGTAAAGCTTCGGAAACGTCTACACCACTAACCATGTCCTCAGTGATAACTGCCAATTGTGAGAATGCATCCCAATCTCCCCGATCGAATAGAAAATGTGGAGTGCGAAGAACAGAATTTTCTCTGTCAATATGGGAAACAATAATAGGGAAGTGGTCACTATTATATAATTCATCACAAACTTGAAAGTTTATCAAAGGCAGAAGTTCAGGAGAGCATATGGCTAGATCAAGACTATGAAAGCTACGTGTAGGCTCATGGAAATATGTTTTTTCCTCATTATTGAGCAGGCAGAGACAGTTATTGGAAATAAATTGTTCTATCTGCCGCCCACGAGAGTTTGTACAATCAGAACCCCACAACGTGCTATGTCCGTTGAAGTCACCAAATAAAATGAAAGGCGAAGGAAGCTGGTCCACTAGGTCGTCAAGATCATGTTGACGAATATCATCATGAGGCGGTAAGTAAATGGAGCAGACTGTGACCAAAGTTCGTACGTGAACTTGCACAGCCACAGCCTGCAGAGAAGTATCTAATTGAAGAGATGTGCTCGGATATAAATTTGAAGTAAAGATACAGACACCACCAGAAGCTCGAGATTCTGTGTCTGTATCTTTCCGAATACAGTTATAGCCTCGAATTTTGATAGGGATGTTGGGTGTCAAGAAAGTTTCTTGAACACCGAAGCAGATGGGATGAAAATTGTTTAAAATAGATTTGATGTCAGAAATTTTGGACCTAATGCCGCGACAATTCCAAGAGAGGAAAGTACCCATTAAGGAAGCCTTTTAACAAGAGAAGTTCTGGGGACAATGTTTGGAGGTTGCGTAGTATCGCAACTCATTTCAAATTCATCCTCCTCAGATGGGTGAAGTGAGATAATTTCTGGATTTTTCGGTGCGACGCCAAAAATAGACGTTAAGTCTTTATGAGCAACACCTTTGTTCGCAAGTCCCAGAGCTACGGAACTTCGTAAAGTTGCTTTTTTTATTTTAGTAGACAAATCCTTGGAGACCAGGCCACGTTTGGAGAGCCTTAGCTTCAGAGCTTTATTTGATTTTGGTTTTGGTTTATTAGCTACAGCTTTACTCTCTTCAGGAGTACTAGTCAAAGATACCTCAGTGTCAGAATCGGAAATCTTTTCCTGGGTTTTTGCTTTAATGACTGTTTTTGTGCAGTTTGAGCAACTACAGTTCTTACAAAAATTCTTTTGCACAACGGATGCATAGCTCACACCAGGTTTCGGTGTTGATGCCAAAATTTTCCGTCTGGCTTCAGGATAAGATATGTCCTCTTTAAATTTAAGACTTGTAATTTGCTTTTCTAGCTGCCAGCGTTCACATGTTTTAGAATATGAGGCATGACAACCACTGCAATTTACGCACTTTTCTTGCGCCTTGCACTGCTGGCCGTCGTGTCCTTTCTCAGAACAGCGTGCGCAAGTGAGTGTTCCACGACAGTTAATTTTGGAATGTCCAAAACGCTGACACTGAAGCATCTTAAAGGATTAGGTATGTATTGCCGAACTGGCAATCTTATATACCCCGCATATATGCATTCAGGTAATTTTGTAGCATGGAAAGTTAAAATAAAGTGTTTCGTTGGTAAAATTTGCTCATCTCGCCGAATGGTAATTTGGCGCACGTGCGTTACACCTTGCGGTTTCAGTTCGTGAGTTATTTCCTCTATAGAAACATTGAACAGTTCTCCGCATGTAATCACACCCTTGGTATAATTCAATGAATTGTGAGGGGTGACTGTTACAGGGAACGTTGCCAAAGCTTTCATTTTAATGATTTGCTGGGCCTGCTTTTTCGTGCAAACTTCCACCAACAAATCACCTGAACGCATCTTTCTGATA
Source organism: Argiope aurantia (assembly GCA_026543865.1). Classification (NCBI taxonomy): domain Eukaryota; kingdom Metazoa; phylum Arthropoda; class Arachnida; order Araneae; family Araneidae; genus Argiope; species Argiope aurantia. The sequence continues at coordinate 41,922 of JAPMOR010090733.1, read as the reverse complement.
GAGGACACTTCGCCAACAGTTGCTGAGATAGCTTTCTGTACAAGAAATGGGGAGACAGAATTAAAAGTTTCATTTTTTTCTGATATGCGTTTTATAATGAAAAAAGAATCGAATTGATGAACATTGGTAATGGATTTGAAGTTATTTTTATGCCCACTGAAGGGAGATTTTTTGGAGGAGCCCATACGATATTAAATAAAATTCAGGCCCGACGGCACCGCCCACCACGGAGCCCAACAAGGGAAGGCAATTACCGGCTCTGGTAGTTTCCAGCCTCGGCATACACCTTAGTGCTAGCCAGAACCTATACGCTCGGAGTTACCCCCGGGGACAGTGACCACCCTTAACGCCAAGCCCAAGGAGTAACCCCTTCGCTTGATCCCTAGCAGACTAGCCACTCAGGTGACTAGGTACAAGCCGATTGATACACCGGGGACCACAGTGCACCACCCGTCTAATGGGTCGCCACGCACGGCAAACACGTGGGGGTATTTGCTGTCCATGAGAAGCAGGGAGCAAACAGAGCGGCGACAGCTTCTCATGGAGAGCTCCCTCGCCTACCCTCGAGGGAAAGAAAAAAAAGGTGATAGCAGAAGGCACAGAGGAGAATAAAATTAAAGGGAGTAAAGATCCCTGGGTACCTCGGGATTGGGACACCCGTACTCACCTATAGTAGGTGAGCCCCTGAGGGGTCCCGGTTTCAGAACGGGAATCACAAAAGCCTCTTGCCAATGATATGGGTAAGTCTGCTCTTTCCAAATTCTATTAAAGAGATACAGGAGACTGGAGAGCGATGATACACTCAAGTGGCGAAGCATACTATAGGTTATTCCATCTGGACCAGGACTAGTATCATGAGCTTGAGACAATGCCCTTCTTAATTCGGTCATCTGCAAATCGCAATTGTACGGACAAATTTTCCGAGTTTGGAAATCCAAAGTCATCTGTTCCGCGCGATTCTTAATTGCCATGAAATCAGGGCAATATGATTTGGCAGCGGAAACTTGTGCGAAAGTCTGTCCGAGAATATCAGCGACATCTAATGGAGAAGAATATGTTGTACTACCGGATTTTAGGATAGGAAATGAAAACTCCTGATAAACTCCATTTGCAGCTTTTACCTTACTCCATAGTTGTTTGCTTGGAGTGCGATATGTAATTGAGGAAATATATCTTATCCAGCACTCCCTCTGGCTACGTCGCCGAATACGACGAGCAACAGCTCTGGCTCGTTTAAATGCGACAAGGTTTTCCGTCGTCGGGTACCTTCTGAAGACGTTCCATAATTTCTTCTGCTGTTTGCGACTGTCGTGACATGCTTTATTCCATCAAGGTCTTCGAAATTTTCGTGAACCTGGTGAACTTTTAGGAATGGATTTATTAGCGGCGTTAATCAAGACATCTATGATATTTTGCACCACTTCTGAAATGTCTGTCATGCTGACCATTGCTTGAGTAATGTCTGCCAATTTTGTATATACAGACCAGTCTGCTTGCTCGAAAAGGAAATGTTGTGGAGGACGAGTTTCACTATTTCTATCGACTTGAGAAATAATTAAAGAGAAATGATCACTACCATAAAGATCATCTCCGACTTTAAATTTCAGCAATGGCAATAACTCAGGAGAGCAAATGGCAAGATCGATGCTATGGAATGTACGTGTTGGCTCGTGGAAGTATGTTTTTTCTCCGTTATTCAGTAGGCAGAGACCGTTATTGGCAATAAATTGCTCAATCTGTCTCCCTCGAGTGTTCGTATTTTCTGAGTCCCAGAAGGTGCTATGTGCATTGAAATCGCCTATTAATAAATACGGTTTGGGAAGCTGGTCTACAATTTTGTTAAGTTCTTGCTGACTTATGACATCATGTGGTGGCAAGTAGATGCAGCAGACTGTAACCAGTGTTCGAGTATGAATTTGCACAGCCACAGCCTGCAGGGAAGTGTGTAATAGGAGAGGTGTACTCGGATACAGATTTGATGTTAGAATACAGACTCCTCCCGAACTACGAGATCCAGAGTCTGCATCTTTCCGAACACAATTATAGCCACGCAGTTTTAACGGTATATTTGGCTTCAAGAACGTTTCCTGGAAGCCAAAGCAAAAGGGATGAAATGTGTTGATAATGGACTTGATGTCTTGTAGTTTTGTTCTAAGACCACGACAATTCCATGAAAGGAAGGTACCCATTAAGAGATAGGTTTTTCTAGAGAGTTTGTAGGAGCCCGTTGAAGAGTTGGAGAGATTTCGCAACTCATGTGCAAGTTTTCATCCTCATCTGACGGGTGGAGAGAAAGTCTATCGGGACTTTTGGGCATGCCACCAAAAATTGACGTAAAGTCTTTGTGGACTAAACCCGTCGTCGCAAGTTCCAAGGCGACGGATTTTTGCGAGGTTGCTTTTTTGAATTTTGATCGTATGTCTTTCTCAGAAAGGCCACGTTTCGCAAGTTTTAACGATAAAGAACTTCGGGATTTTGTTGCTGTTCTCTTATGCTTTGAAATTTCAGGTGTAATTGTTGCAGATTGGCTTGATTCGGAGTCAGAAGGTGAAAGAGGTTTTGGTTGTGATGGTGTGGTTTTAATCAAAGTAGAAGTTCTAGTAGCAGATGCATAACTAATATCCGAGATCGGTTTTAAATTTATGACTTTACGTCGTGCTTCTGGGTAAGATATTTGTTCTTTTATTTTGATTGTAATAATTTCTTTTTCTAGCCGCCAGCGTGAGCATAGTCGAGAATAGGCAGCATGATCTCCGTTGCAATTTATGCACTTTTCTGGTGCAGTGCATTGTTTGCTATCATGGCCCTTTTCAGCACAACGGGCGCAAGTGATAGTCCCGCGGCAGTTATTCTGCGAGTGGCCAAAACGCTGGCACTGAAAACATCGCAAGGGATTTGGGATGTACGGTCGAACTGGGAGCTGCATATATCCAGCATAAATGTATTCTGGTAATTTGGGAGAATGGAAGGTTAAGATATGATGCTTTGTTTCAAAGGACTGTCCATCTCGCCGTATAGAGATGCGGCGGACATGCGTTACTCCTTGACTGCTTAATTCAGAGGTTATTTCTTCTAATGAAACATTCAACAATTCTCCGCAAGTAATTACACCTTTGGAGTGATTGAGCGTTTCATGGGCAAGGGTAGTAACAGGAATTGTACCTAAAGCTTTGATTTTTAGTATTTGCTGGGCTTGCTGTCGAGAATTAACCTCTACCAGCAATTCACCAGATCTAAGTTTCTTAATGGAGGAGACATCACCAACAGTTGCATTAATGGCCTTCTGAACTAGAAAAGGTGAGACAGTATGAAAGCTCTCGTTATTCTGAGAAATTCTTTTCACAATGAAAAAGGTGTCAAATGGTTTTTGGTTCGTAATTTGTAACTTATGTTGCCCACTGAAGGGACCCTTTTTGGAGAGACCCATGCAAAAGTGAAAAGAGGTTCGGACTTCAACGGCACCGCCCACCACCGAGCCCAACAAGGGAAGGCAGTAACTGGCTCTGGACACTCCCAGCCTCAGCACTTACCTTGGTGCTAGCCGGAGTCTATACGCTCAGGGCCATCTCCAGGTACGTTGACCACCCTTAACGCCAAGCCCCAGAGGATGACCCTTTCGCTTGATCCCTAGCAGACTAACCAAACGATTAGGATACCGGCCGATTGATACACCGGGGACCACAGTGTACCGCCCGTCTAATGGGTTGCCACGCACGGCCAACACGTGGGGTTTTTGGCTGTCCATGAGAAGCAAGAAGCAAACAGAGCGGCGACAGCTTCTCTTGGAGAGCTCCCTCGCCTGCCGTCGAGGGAAGGAAAAAACAGCAGAAAGCAGAAGGCGCAGAAGAGAGTAAACGTAAAGGGAGTAAAGATCCCTGGGTACCTCGGGATTGGGACACCCGTACTCACCTATAGGAGGTGAGCCCCTGAGGGGGACACTTGTCATTGGATCAACAGAGTGTAGTTTATTCGAAGTTTGCTGTTCCCAGGATTGCTGCCACAAAGCGCGAACATGATCAGCAAAATATTTTTTTGCATCGTCATATGGAAGTTCACGCTGTAACAAAGAACTTGCCGTTTTTGCCGCAACATCTGCCATTTCGTTTCCGGGTATTCCGACATGACTCGGGACCCAACAAAATAAAATTTTTGTGCCTCTTTTTTCAAGATCGCGAAGAAGAACAAGGATTTCCATAGCAACAGGATGCATCCGGTTGTTGAAATTGGAAAGAGACCTTAAAGCACTGATACTGTCAGTATAAATGCAGAATGTCTGGTTAGAAGAAGCTGAAATCAGTTGAAGAGCGCAAGCTATTGCAATCAATTCAGCAGTAAAAACCGAGAAAGACGTGGGCAGGCGATAGTTATAAGTTTCAGAGGGAAACACTACTCCGCTACCAACATGCCGGTTGGATTTTGATCCATCAGTAAAAACTTCTGTATAAGGGTAATATTGACAACGGTGATAGTGAAAGAGCTGCTGAAAAACAATCGGTGCTGTTGTAGATTTATCGTAACCAGAAAAAGGGTTCAAAAATGAAAATTGTGGAACATCCCAAGGAGGAAAAGAATAGAATATTGGTTGAATTAAAACCTCGGTAAGTCCCGAATCATGAATGAAAGCTTTAACCCTCTCATTAAATGGAGGAATGTGAGACGGGCGAGCATCATAAAGTCTCCGAAGACCAACCGGGAGAGACAGGTGATTAACAGGATGTTTCGGAGCTGATAGCATTCGAAAATAGTATTGTGCGGCTATCTTCTTACGTCGAAGATTTAAAGGAAATTGACTGCATATGGCATACAGGCTTTCTACTGGTGATGTGCGAAAAGCACCAGAGCAAATTCTAAGGGCAGAATGGTGTATCGTATCAAGCTTTCGCAGAACGGAAGGACGAGCAGATGCATATACCATGCACCCGTAATCAATGCGGGATAAAATGACGGCCTGATAGATCCGTAAGAGGGATGTACGATCAGCCCCCCAGGAAGTATTAGATAGTACCTTCAGGATGTTGAGAGATTTCTCGCACCTCTTCCGCAGATGCAGGACATGCGGAAGAAAAGTGAGCTTCCTATCAAAAATGACACCTAAAAACCGAATTTCATCGGCAGAGGGAATGGCAGTTCCACGAATATTGATCACAGGTTCTGGATGCAGCTGTCGTTTTCGGCAAAAATGCACGCAACGACTCTTTTCTGGAGAAAGAGTGTGCCCATTTTTATCACACCACGAAACTAGTTTGTTGACTGCTTTCTGCAGTTGCCGTTCAATTAGGTGCATATTAGAACCTTGAGTGGAGATCTGCAGATCGTCAACATAGAGCGTACCTTAAACAGATGGAGGAAGCTGATTAAGAATTTCGCTAAAATAGGTTATGAAAAGAGTGACACTGAGAACACACCCTTGCGGAACACCCTCAGCTTGATTAAAAATATCGGAATAAAAATTACCAAGACGTACTCGAAAAGTACGCGAGGTTAAAAAGTTTTGAATAAAAATAGGGAGATTTCCTCTAAAATCTAGGTTAAAGAGAGTTCGTAGAATACCATAGCGCCACGCACGGTCGTAAGCTTTTTCTATATCGAAAAAGATAGAAACAAGGTGGTTTCTTCGTACAAAAGCATTACGAATTTGGGTTTCCAGAAGTACGATGTTATCATAAGTTGAACGACCACGGCGGAAACCACTCTGTAGTGGCGAAATGTAATCATGTTTTTCTAATTCGAATACCAGGCGGGCATTGACCATGCGTTCGAAAGTTTTACACATCGAGCTAGTTAAAGCGATTGGCATATAGTTCAGAGGGTTTGCAGGATCATTTCCAGGTTTAAGGATTGGGATAACTATAGCTTCACGCCATTGTGATGGAAACTCATGCTCAGTCCATATTCTATTAAATAGCTTTAACAAATTGGAAAGAGAGACCTCGTCCAAATGGCGAAGCATATTATAAGTTATACCATCAGGACCAGGGCTACTAGCATTAGAGGAAGCCAGTGCACTTTTCAACTCGAACAAACTAAATTCGCAATTATATGGAAGAGATCTACGGGAATTAAATTGTAATTTACTTCCTTCCGCTCGCTTCTTAACCACCAGAAATGATGGACTGTATGAATCTACAGCGGAAACTTTTTCAAAAGTATACCCGAGATTATTGGCAACTTCAAAAGGCGAAGAGTATACCACATTTCCCGATTTTAATACAGGAAAGGAAAAATCGGGGTATATTCCATTGGATGCTTTGACTTTCTTCCATAATTGTTTGCTAGGAGTAGAATAAGTGATAGTAGAAACATACTTAAGCCAGGATTCCCTCTGACTACGCCGACGGATACTGCGAGCGTAAGCTTTAGCTCGTTTAAAAGCAATGAGATTATCCGTAGTAGGACACCTACGGAATTTGTTCCAAAGTTGCTTTTGTTTTTTGTAACTATCGTGGCAAGCTTTATTCCACCACGGTCTACTAAATTTTCTTAGACGTGGGGAACGCTTGGGAATACTATTATTTGCAGCATTAATAATGCTATCAAGGACTTGTTGTACCGCTGCCGATATATCTGCTGTATAAACCATAGCTTCAGTAATTTTTGCCCGTTTTGTGAATGCAGACCAATCCGCTCGCTGAAACAGAAAAGAAGGCGGACTCTGAATCATACCGCCACTGTCAGCATGAGAAATTATTATAGGGAAATGATCACTATTGTGAAGATCATTTTCAACTGTAAAATTCAAATACGGCAAAAGAATTGGCGAACATATTGCAAGATCTAGATTGTGAAAGGAGCGTGTTGGTTCGTGAAAATAAGTTTTCTCGTCATTATTGAGCAGACAGAGACAGTTATTAGAAATAAACTGTTCGATCTGCCGCCCACGAGAATTTGTTCTATCTGAACCCCACAAAATAGAATGGCCATTAAAGTCACCAAGTAGAATAAACGGCGCTGGAAGTTGATCAACTAAATTGTCAAGATCTTGTTGACTAACAGAAGCATTTGGTGGTAAATAGATACAGCAAACTGTAATTAGTGCTCTTACATGCACTTGAACAGCCACAGCTTGCAAATCAGTATGGAGTGAGAGAGGTGTGCTCGGAAAGGAATTGGAGGTTAGAATACAGACGCCTCCAGAATAATGCGAGCCGTTTTCTGCATCTTTCCGAACGGTATTGTAACCACGTAATTTTAGTGGGATGTTTGTCTTCAAGAAAGTTTCTTGAAGGCAGAGACAAGCGGGATGAAATTTGTTAAGAATTGTCCTAATTTCATTTAATTTGGGATGAATGCCACGACAGTTCCATGAAATACAAAAACCCATTAAGAAGCGTGTGTTTTAAAAGCAGTGGTAGGAACATTAGATGGAGTTGGCGATAACTCGCAACTCATTTGGAGGTCGTTATCATCCTCTTCAGATGGATGAAGTGAAATGCTATCGGGACTTTTGGGTACGCCACTAAAAATGGATGATAAATCCTTGTGGACTATGCCCTGACTCGCAAGTCCCAGAGCGACAGAATTATGCAAAGTTGACTTTTTCATTTTTTGATGAAGATTATTTTGAGGGATACCACGTTTTGAAATCTTAAGCTTTAATGCTTTGTTCGGTTTTACTTTGCGTTGATGCTTTTCCGGTTTACTGGGCTCAGAAGCACTAGTGATTGAATTTTCAGAATCTGTATCAGTCCCTTTTGGTAGAGGTTTAGTTTTGGGCATATTCTGCACACAATTTGCACAGGAGCAATTTGCACAAAATTGTTTTTTGGCAATAGAAGCGTAAGTCACACCTGGTGTTGGCGTTTGAGCAAGTACTTTTCGCCTGGCCTCAGGGAATGGAATATCTTCCTTAAATTTAACCGATACAATCTGCTTTTCCAATGTCCAACGGGGGCAAGATCGAGAAAAGGAACTGTGGTTACCATCACAGTTCACGCACTTTTCCTGTGCAGAACACTGTTGGTTGTCATGGCCTTTTTCTCCACAGCGGGCACAGGTGAGAGTCCCGCGGCAGCTGGTTTTAGAATGCCCAAAGCGTTGGCATTGGAAACAACGGAGTGGGTTTGGAATATATGTCCTAACCGCCAATTTCATATAACCAACTTTCACAGATTCAGGTAATTTAGGATTGTTAAACGTGAGAATGAAGTGCTTAGTAGGAAGGAGTTGTCCATCCCGCCGGATAGTTATACGGCGTACATGAGTTACTCCTTCGGGTTTCAGTTCCGCAGTAATTTTTTCAATGGAATCATTAAACAATTCGCCACACGTTATTACACCCTTTGAAGAATTTAATGTAGCGTGAGCACTTACGATTACAGATATTGTTCCCAATGTTTTAAGTTTCAGTATTTGTTGCGACTGCTTTCGGGAACTCACTTCCACAAGCAAATCACCAGATCGTAGTTTCCGGGTCGATGATACAGTGCCAAGTGATCCAGTAATGGACTTTTCAACGAGAAAAGGTGAAACATTATGAAAGGTCTCATTGTTTGTTGAAACGCGCTTTATGATAAAAAATTTGTCGAAATGAATTGGAGATGAAGTTTGATTCTTTTGTTGCCCACTGAAGGGAGCGAAGTTTTTTTTGCCCATACGATATTGATGGGGATTCAGGCCCAGCGGCATCGCCCACCACGGAGCCCTACTAGGGATGGCAGTAACTGGCTCTAGATATTCCTAACCTCAGCACTTACCATAATGCTAACTGGCACCTATACGCTGGGAGTTACCCCCGGGGACAGTGACCACCCTTAACGCCAAGCCCAAGGAGTAACCCCTTCGCTTGATCCCTAGCAGACTAACCACTTAGGTGACTATCTACAAGCCGATTGATACACCGGGGACCACAGTGCATCACCCGTCTAATGGGTCGCCACGCACGGCAAACACGTGGGGGTATTTGCTGTCCATGAGAAGCAAGAAGCAAACAGAGCGGCGACAGCTTCTCATGGAGAGCTCCCTCGCCTACCCTCGAGGGAAGGAAGAGATACAGCAGACAGCAGAAGGCGTAGAAGAGTGTAAACATAAAGGGAGTAAAGATCCCTGGGAACCTCGGGATTGGGACACCCGTACTCACCTATAGTAGGTGAGCCCCTGAAGGGATTTATAACAGCGGAGTCGTTCTGGAATGTATGGTTTAACTGGGCAATTGATATAAGCTATATTTACAGATTTCCGTAGAACTGGGGTATCGAATGTTAGAATTAAATGTTTAGCAGGAAGATTTTGATTATTATTTTTAATTGTAATCCTGCGAACTGCTATTACTTTTTGATCTTTTAAATTATCTAAAAGGTCGTCTTCAAGATCCCTCTGGAATTCTTTTTCAGATACGCCATCTCTGGAATAGTTAAGGAAACGGTGGGCAGAAACAGTGACATCAATGTCCCCTATCTTTTTTAACTTTGTAATATTTTGTGACCAATGTTTGTTTTTTACTTCAATAAGTAGGCTTCCATTATTTAACTTTTTTATATTTTGTACTTCTCCGACAACGCAATTATAGGTTTATGTATCAAAATTGGTGACACAAATTTTAGAGAAGACTTTTCTGAATGAACAACAAAAAATTAAAAAAAAAATCATTACTGTGGTGAAGTACATTAGTACCCATACGATATAGATAAGAATTCGGGACCGACGGCATCGCCCAACACGGATCTCAACAAGGGATGGCAAGGGGAAATCCCAACCTCGGCACTCGCCATAATGCTAGCCGGAACCTATACGCTCTGAGTCACCCCCGGGGACAGTGACCACCCTTAACGCCAAGGTTGGGATTTGGGAACGCCACCCTGACCCCTTCGCTTGATCCAATTGAGCAGCCCAGTTAGATGCCTGGGATACCGGCCGATTGATACACCGGAGACCGAAATGTACCACACGTCTAATGAGTCACCACACTCGGCCAACACGTGGGGCTTTTGGCTGCGCATGAGTAGCAAGAAGCAAACAGAGCAGCGACAGCTTCTCATTTAGAGCTCCCTCGCTTGCCGTCGAGGGATGGAAGGATCAAGCAGACAGTAAAAGGCATAGGGCAGAGTAAACTTGAAGGGAGTAAAAATCCCTGGGTACCTCGGGATGGGGACACCCGTTCTCCCCTATAGTAGGTGAGCCCCTGAGGGGCCAGATCAGGGAAAAGAAACTTACGTGTGAGTTCGTGAAAGCATACGTTTTTATATCATTGTTCAGCAGACAGAGACAATTATCAGAAATGAGTTTTTCAATCTGTCGCCCACGCGATTTTGTACTTTCAGAAGCCTACAAATTACTATGTCCATTGAAATCATCTAATAACATGAAAGGCGCCAGTAATTGGTCAATCAACATATCAAGGTCATTGTTAGGAATAACATCATTTGGTGGTAGATAAATGCAGCAGACGGTTACCAGTGTTCGAACATGAACCTGCGCTGACAGCCTGCAAGGATGTGTGAAGAAGAAGGTTTCAACTAGGATAGAGATTAGATGTTAGTATACAAACCCCGCCAGAATTTGGAGCTCCAATATCACTATCCTTCCTTAATGAGTTAAACCCTCGCAACTTTAAATAAATATTTGGTTTCTTGAAGTGCAATACAGATAGGGTGTGCCACATTGATTAGAGTTTTAAGATCTGCAGGTTTCGAGCTGATGCCATGACAATTCCAAGACAGGAAAGAGACCCTTAAACATCGTTGGGGAGGGACTTTATTAATGACAGTATGTGGAGTTGCTTGCTGATCGCCACTCATTTGGAAATCTTCTTCATCCTCTAAAGGATAGATTTTTAATACCTCTGATCTAGAGCAACTGATCTTTTTGATTTCAAATCTTTAAGAGAAGATCGCTGTTCCGCATATTTTAAAGCAAGAGATCTTTGAGATTTATATATTTTCCTCTTGTTTACCTTGTTTGGCAATTGTTTTGCTATCGGACTGTCAGAGATTCGATCTGAATCAATATCAGTTGTTAAAATGAAAGATGTTTAGTTTCTGTTCCAGATGCTAAAACATATTTTTTTATGACAGATGCATATCTTTCCCTTCTATGGGTGTTTGAGCTTGCACCAGGCATTTACCCTCAGGATAATATATGTTGTTTCTCCCTTTAGCAGTGACAATCTCTTTTTCAAGTTTCCATTTAGGACAAGAACGAGAGTAGGAAGTGTGCTCACCTCTGCATTTCACACATTTTTCATTAGATGCGCATTCAGAGCTCTCGTGGCTGACTAATGCACAACGGGCGCAGGTAACTGTCCCGCGGCAATTAGCTCTAGAGTGTCCAAAACTCTGACAATTGAAGCACCTCAAAGGATTCGGAGCAAAAGGCTTAACTGGTAATTTTATATAGCCTGCCTTTATAATCTCGGGCAACTTCGGATAATCGAAAGTCAAAATCAAATGTTTAGTTGGAAGGAGCTGTCCATCTCGCCGAATATTAAAGCGATGCACATGAGTCCCTCCTTCGGGTTTAAGGTCATCAGTATGTTTTTCCAAAGTATCATTTAGTAATTCTCCTCAAGTTATCACACCTTTAGAGGAATTCAAAGTTCGATGAGTAGTGACATTGGTTTGTATTGTCGATAACGCCTTTAATTTAAAAATTTGTTGAACTTGTTTGCGAGAGTTTACCTCAACAATTAAATCTTCGGAACGTAGCTTTCGTATAAAGTAACTTCGCTAATAAGCAAAGCCTTTTGAACAAGAAACGGCGATAACGACTTAAATGTTTCTTTTTCAGTTGAAACTCTCTGGATGACAAAAAATGTATCAAATGGTTGAATTTTAATAGAATTTTCCATGTTATGCCCACTGAAAGGAGCACGTTTGCATTTCCCCATATGATATTAAAGAGGATTTGGGCCCAACGGCATCGCCCACCACGGAACCCAACAAGGGATAGCAATTACCGGCTCTGAGAATTCCCAACCTCGGTACTTGTCATAATGCAAGCCGGAACCTATACACTGGGAGTCACCCCCTTTGACAGTGACCCCCTTAACGCTAAACCCAAGGAGTGACCCATTCGCTTGATCCCCAGTAGACTAACTACTCAATTGATAGCACCCGGCCGATTGATACACCGAGGACCACAATGCACCATCCATCTAATGAGTCGCCATGCATGGTCGACACGTGGGGTTTTTGGCTGTCCATGAGAAACAAGAAGTAAACAGATTGGCGACAGTTTCTCATGGAGTGTCCCTCGCTTGTAGAATTAAAAAAAACCTCCTTTCTTTTACTTTTAAGCAATTCTGATATTTCTGTGAATATTTCATTTTCTTTATCGTTTGATGTTCAGAAACAAAAGAGTAGTTATTTGAATGATATAAAAAGAATAGTACAAGATACCATTATATTTCCTCAAACCCATTCTTTTCCCGAGAAATGAATAAGCACGAAGCGATATTCTTTTATAATTTCAGACAACTGTTATCTATAGCCAAACAAACAAATATTGAAGTAAATATGGTGGTACCATAATGCTGAATTTCTTTGTTCTGCCTATATAATATTGAATAATTGATTTGAGTTTTCTATTTCAGCTTTAAAAAGAAACGTTTACGATGTTATGGATTGAAAAATTTCACATTGTAAAGAAATGTAAGCACGGCGAATTTTAAATACAAACAAATAGATTTTTCTTTGTTTAAAGAAAGTGATTGTTTAAAAGTTACTACTGGGAAGTAATAACCAGATCACATTTTCTCTAGACTGATCTTTAAGTCAAAGATACAAGAGGGTATTTTGATTTCTCAAAAAAATCTTTTAATAAAGCAGGCTTTCTTGGTGTGAGCTCATTAAGAAGTAATTTCGATTGAATATTTGCTTCAGAAATAGTTCACTCTTCTATTTGCAATTGAATTATTTTATAAAACATATACATTAAAATATGTTACAGGTAGAAATTGTTTGGTTTGGTTTTATGGTTCAAAAACCATATTTGTCCATTCTGTGCCAAACACATGATTTGAAAAAGTTTTTCAAATTTTTAAAATGTTTAAAAAAAACAAGAAGTAAGAACCAACTAAAGAAGAACGAAAGGTAGAAATGGAAATTGTATCATGTCTGAATTCTGCCTATATGAATCACGGTTTTTCCATAGAAAAATAAGAAATTTCTACAAGAACAATTAATTAATGTTTTATGCTGCAGTAGTAAAAAAAATCTAAAATTTTAGGAGTATTACTTTTGAACTTAAACATAAAAATAATTATATCTCTAGCAATGAGAGAAAAATTTATCTATCAAGCGATTCAACTAGATATTTCCAATTAGATCTACTTTTAGCGCGTTTATAACACCATTCAAAATTTTTGATCGGTACTTTAAAGTAGATGGTAAAAATTCTATAGAGCAGTAGCAATAGATTTACATTTAAAAGATGATCCAAACTTGCGTAAAATGTAATTTTAAAACACTCTAAAGATCAAATTTTTCTTCTAATTTTAGAAAACTAATATAGAAATAAATTACTTATCTTAGAGAATTGTATTAAATTTTTGTATTAGAATTTAAATAATTTTATTAGAATTTCCTGTTTCTAGAATATTAAAATTTTATAAACAAATAAATATTTTTTGAGAAATCGAATGAAATACTTTAGAGGAATCGAATCAAACTGTACAATTAGTATAAGATTTTCAGTAACAATTTAATTTCATTTTTAGATAAAGGAAAAGTTTAACATATAAATGTAGTGTACATTATTCTAATATATTTTATAGAAAACTAATAAGAAAAATTCTTAAAAAGATTTTCAATTCAAATCTATTAATCAGATCTTATAATTGTTGGCATGGCAAAAGTTATTCATAAAATGAAAAAAAGGAAATACAATACAATTCAACAAAATTTCAATAGTTCTTTTTTAAAATGATATATACAAACTTGATAATTTTTCGCATTAATAGTTTTTTAGCTACGTTTTAGTCATTTTTTTTTCTTGCACCTGATTTTTTTTAGACAACCTATACAGATGCCTGTGAAATTCGTTAAGAAATAGTACTTTGGTAGCAAATAATTCTTTAAAATATTATTTATATTTCATTTCTTACCATTTAAGCAATACAACCCTCTACAGTTTTCATCTTTCTTCAATGTTTAAAAACAAAATGTTTTTTATTCATCAATTTTACCTTTAATCTTAATTTAAAATATTTTTACGAGATAGAAATGCTATTCACCAACAACAGAACATCATATTAAGTTCTAAATCTTCAATATACATCCTTTCAAAATATTAAAAAATTATCCTAAAGTAAAAAGAAAAAAAATATGTAAAATAAAACATCTATAATCTGGACCATTTTTTAAAAATACAATGCTGCACTTGACCTTCTTGAAGAGAACCGTCGGAAAAGCACTAACAACAACAACAAAAAAAAAAGCCCAGTAAAAGGCAAATAAATATATAAGCATTCAAATCTTCAGTAAAGTTTACGTAACGTAATGCTAAATAAATCGTACTTGCTTTTACATTGGAATGCAGAGAATATTTTATGGCAAATTTCCAAGCCAGTATTTTTAAAAATTATTTTTATCTTTTTGTGTTTCGCTTATTTTACCAGTGCCATTCAGAGCACTTAGATGAAGATTCCTCATCGATTGTTTTTTTTTTTTTCATTTTATATTCCTGTTTTATTCGTAATGGAAGCGAGAGTGAGTGGGAAACGTATTTTTCTGATAATTTTGAAAATGTTTCTGTTCGAAATGGGTTGTAGCTGTGTGTTCAGAGTGTTCCGATTCTGAAGATGCATCAGTGCTATTTCCGAACGGCACGTAAGCATTTGGAGGTCCTTGCAGAAAGCAATGTAATGTTATTGCTTAATTTGGGAAAAGTAGCTAATGAAACGCTGTTTAGGTGGGGATGGAAAGCCATTTAGGTTACTACTAGTGAACTGTTATTGCTTAATTTAAGAGTAAAGGGTTAATGAAACCCATTTCGGTGATAATGGAATAACATTTATGTTAGTTAATGAAAAAAACATTTAACACCACTAGAGTACTGTGATTGCTTAATTTAAGAGAAGAGAGTTAATGGAACGCCATTCAGGAATAGATGAGGATAAATACAAAACAATCTTCAACATAAAACAGTAATTATTTTTTGAATACTTAATTGCACGTGCAAGTTAATTTTAAAATTCCGTTTATTATCTCGTCCTCTTAACGTAAATTATAGGCAGACAAGATTCTGCACTAAATAATATTACCTTCTCAAAAA
Source organism: Argiope aurantia (assembly GCA_026543865.1). Lineage (NCBI taxonomy): Eukaryota > Metazoa > Arthropoda > Arachnida > Araneae > Araneidae > Argiope > Argiope aurantia. Next base: position 26,715 of record JAPMOR010090733.1, on the reverse strand, counting down.
ACAATAAAAAAAAAAAAGACAAAATTCTTTTTTCCCTGGTGATCGGTTCTAATGGTTTGAATTTGGTGATGGGCTGGTTTGTATGGTGTATGTGTTGAATTTTGCATGGTGTTTAATTTTAATTATACTTTTAAAATGGAAAGCACACACAAATAAATATGCATATTCTTTTTTTATTACTAGGACTAAGGAGACAGATAAATGTTTTCAGTTGAAAATCTGTAACACAATTTTAAGTATTTTTAATTGCACTATTTTTCAACATTTCTGCATGAAATACGGATGTGTAACAATGCTAGTTATGTAAAATATATTTATATGATAAATGCATTATTTTATTATATTATCAAGTGTTTATTATTATGTACATTAAATTTCTGTTAAATGAAAAATCTGCAATGTAATTTAATAAATAATTGTTTTGCTTTTACTTAATCACGCATATTTTCCCTTGTAAAATTATGATTTTTTTATTTAACGCTTTTTTTAAAACAATGAGGATGAATTCTTTTTCAATCTTTTTATGACTTACAGAAAAAGGAAGGAATGAATTCATGCTCAAAGAACTTGTGTATACATATAAGTGGAGCTCCATAAAATCCATGCGTATTTTATATGACGCTCATAATACTGTTAATCACATTATGGTTTAAAGTCCAAATCATTGAAATCTTAGCAACGCAATAAGAGTATATTTTAATTTGTGTTATTGCAGGTTGGTTGGAGATTTATGGCGCAAGAGCCATATCTGGCCATACTGCGCCAAGCAAAAGGTAAAATAGGCTTTATTAATCATTGAAATTACTTACAGCACAAAACCAGAATAAAAATTTACATGATTGGATAACATTTATATATGTTAAAAGTAAACAACAACAAGGTAGGTAGGTAGGTATTTTGAGATTTAGTGGCGCAAGAGCCAAACATGGCTATACTGCGCTAAACAAATGGTAAAAATATGACAAGTACAATTCAGTCATCCAGTTTAAAATTAAAAATTCTTATGATAATATGGAAGAAAAATAATGAATAGTAACAGTGTTCTTAAAAACGCAAATTACATTCCAGAAAGGAAATTTTCCCCAAAAAGTCAAAAGATTAAAATATCATCAATGAAATTTAAAAAGGTGAAAGTGCAACTCTCATAATAAAAAAAATGTACAATAAATTACGATAACAAGTGAAAAAAAATCACTGTAACCTTTTTATACGATGTTTTTTCAAGTATTTCTTATGAATAGTTGTACTTGAAGGTTCACTGTGAAATTTTTTTGGGTCAACCCGTTGAACCATACCTTTTTGGAGACTTTCTCTAAAAACGGTTTTATTAACTGTGGTGGAATCGGTAGAATGTTCCGGAGAAAGTGGTGTTTCATCAATTGTTTCATGAGGATTATATTCTATTGCAGTATCCGATTCTATTTCGCTATCAGTGTTTTGGTTGGGTTTATCTGTGGACATGGTTTCAAGCTTTGAGTTGGCTTCATCCATTTTATCAGTTGATTTGGAAGAACTAAAATTAGTGACTGGCATAGATTGGGAGACTTGTCGAGGTGAAGTCTTCCAGAATTTAGAATTCGATACATTTTCAGAATTTTGCTTATGGTTTTTTTAATATTTTTTCTTATATGTTATTGTTTTAAATTTATGAAGGTCCTGTGGCATTTCACTGGATGGAACATTAGAAGTTTCACATTCATGACCAGTTGGTTGAGAAACAATTTTACTTTTTAGAGCAACTGGCAATGACGTTACAATAGCGGATTCTAGAGTATTACCCGTAAGTATGTTGTTTCCATTGTTTTGAGTCAAATCAGTTGCAGATGGTTTTTTGAACACAGAAGAGTAGCTACTACCAGGTACAGGAATTTGAGATTGAACAATTTTACGAGCTTCAGAATAAGAAATTTGTTTTTTAACTTTTGTACTAATTATTTCTTTTTCTAATAGCCATGCAGGACAATTCCGAGAAAAGGAACTATGTGCACCTTTGCAATTAAAGCATTTTTCCATAGATGTGCCTTCCGTACTATCGTGACCTGCTTCCGCACAGCGGGCGCAAGTTAGAGCCCCGCGGCAAGAAGTTCTTGAATGTCCGAACCGTTGGCATTTATAACAACGAAGTGGGTTCGGAATATATGGTCGAACCAACAGGCGCATGTACCCTGCCTTAATATACTCGGGTAATTTGGAAAAACTAAATGTGAGAATCAGAATATTGGTATTTACGAGCCTGCCATCCCTCCGTATAGAGATACGCCGTAAATGGCTAACCCCTTGTCCTTGCAACTCTTTAGTTATTTCTTCTATGGGTACATTGAACAGCTCCCCGCAAGAAATAACACCTTTGGAGGAGTTCAATGAAGAATGTGGAGAAACAACAACTGATATATTTTCCAATGATTTTAATTTCATAATTTGAACAGACTGTTTACGAGATTGTACTTTGACCAGCAAATCGCCAGATCGAAGTTTTTTAGAACTTTTAACTTCACCAATATTGCCAGTTATACCTCTTTCAACAAGAAACGGAGAGACAGAATGAAATGTATCATTAGTAGCAGATGATCTTTTGATAGTGAAAAAGGTTGGAAAATTAGATACTGTAGGAAAGGTAGAAGTATTTTGTTACCCACTTAAGGGAGCAGGTTTGCGTTTGCCCATACGATGCTGATGAAATTTCAAGCCCGACGGCACCGCCCACCACGGAGCCCAACAAGGGAAGGCAGCCACCGGCTCTGGCCATTCCCAGCCTCGGCACTTACCTTAGTGTTGGCCGGAAGCTATACGCTCGGAGTCACCCCCGGGGACAGTGACCACCCTTAACGCCAAGCCCAAGGAGTGACCCCTTCGATTGATCCCTAGCAGACTTACAACTTAAGTTGATAGCTGCCGGCCGATTGATACACCGAGAACCACAGTGCACCACCCGTCTAATGGGTCGCCACTCGCCATGCACGGCAAACACGTGGAGGTATTTGCTATCCATGAGAAGCAAGGAGCAAACAGAGCGGCGACAGCTTCTCATGGAGAGCTCCCTCGTCTACCCTCTATGGAAAGAAAAAAAAAGGAGACAGCAGAAGGCGTAATGGAGGGTAAAGCTTAAAGGGAGTAAAGATCCCTGGGTACCTCGGGATTGGGACACCCGTACTCACCTATAGTAGGTGAACCCCTGAGGGGTAAAACAACAACAAAGAAAAAATTTTGAAAAGTAAGTAAAAAGGAAACGACTGATGGAAAGTCGTTAAAATTTTTAAAAAGATAAGGCGAGTGTAATTTATGGAAACATTAAATGCGATTTAAAAAGCCAATGGTTCTCAGAAAGGTAAAAATATTTTTGTGGCATTTCTCGACCATCAAGTCCTTCAAAATTACTAATGATGTATGAAAATATTGGAGACGATGTGAATTAAAAGTAGGGCATTCAGTCAAGATGTGTTTTACACTAAAGTTCACGTGATAAGTCGGGCAATTTGGCGCCCTTTCTCCAAAAATAAGGTACCTGTACTTGAAACGTGTATGTCCCACACGGAGGCGACTCAACCTGACATCAGCTCTACGAATAGAGAGAGGACAGGCCACGGGCCAATGTTATTCTTCACTTCATGCAGTTTGTCATGGATCTGCAGATCCCATTTATTTTGACAAGTTGAAGAGATGTGATTATTGAAAGACCTAATATCATTATATGGAAGTCCTTGGTTCAAATACGAAAATGCAGATTTTGCAGCAGAATCAACCATTTCATTTCCATGAATGCCGAAATGACTCGGAACCCAACAAAAAATTATTTGGAAATCCTCATTTTGGAAGAGGCGCAAAAGGGATAAAATTCGAATTGCTGTTGGGTGCATGCGATTATGGTAGTGAGAAAGTGTTTCCAACGCACTCATGCTATCGGTATAAATTTTCGCTGTGGCAAAGATGAGATCTTCTGTAGAACGCAGAATATAGCAAGACACTCAGCAGTAAATAATGAGCTACAATTATGAACCCGATGGCTCACTGTATCAGATGGAAATGCTATGCCATAACCGACATGACCATCTGATTTCGAGCCGTCTGTGAAAATTGAATCAAAGGAGGAATACCGATGACGATGACAGAAAAAAAAGCTGTTGGTGACAACAGGTGCAGTTGAGAATTTGTCGAAGCCTTTGAATGGATTCACAAAAGAGAATTTAGGGGTATCCCAAGGTGGAAAAATAAAAGAGTCAACAGTTTTAACATTAACAGTATTCAGATCCGAGTCACTTATGAGCATTTTGGCTCTCTCACAGAATGGTAGAATGGGAGAGGGGCGGGCATCGTACAGTTTACGAAGTCTACTCGGGAATGTCATTTATCTTAACGGGTGTTTCAAAATAGATTTTGTTTTTAAATAATATGAAGCAGAAATTTTCTGGCTTCTTAAATAAAGGAGAAACTGGTGACAAATAACATAAAAGATTTCAACAGGGAAAGTACGGAACGCACCGGAACAAATCCGTAAAGCAGAATGGTGTACAGTATCCAGCCGCCGTAAGACAGATGATCGCGCTGCACCATACACCATACACCCGTAGTCAATGCGTGAAAGGACGATTGCATCATAAATACGGAGTAGGGAGATCCGATCGGCACCCCAGGATGTTCTGGAAAGTACCTTCAAAATATTTAACATTTTCCCACACTTCATCCTCAAGTGTAAAATATGCTGAAGGAACGTGAACTTCCTATCGAAAATTAATCCCAAGAACCGCATTTATCTCACCACTGGGATAGGTATATTTCGAATGTAAATATTCGGATCCGGATGAATGATTCTCTTTCAGCAGAAGTGAACGCGTCTATTCTTCTCAGGTAAGATTGCGTGCCCATTGTTGTTGCACCAAGCTACAACCTTATTAACTGCACTTTGCAATTGTCGTTCTATGAGATTCATGTTGCTACCTTGACATGAGATCTGCAGATGGTCAACATAAGGAGTTCCATTAATAGATTAAGGCAAATGATTTAAAATTTGGCTCAGCTGAATAATAAAAAGTGTGACACTGAGAACACTTCCCTGTGGAACTCACTCAGCTTGAATAAAATGATTAGAGTGAAAGTTGCCAATTCGAACACGAAAAGTACGTCTTGATAAAAAGTTTTGTAAAAGTATGGGCAATTTACCCTTAAAACCTAGATTAAAAAGGGTTGAAAGTATGCCGTAGCGCCATGTACGGTCGTATGCCTTCTCAATGTCAAAAAATATGGAAACTAGGTGGTTTCTCCTCACAAAGGCATTTTTGGGTTTCCAGTAATACGAGGTTGTCAAAACTAGAGTGACCTCTACGGAAAGCACTCTGCAACGGGGAGATGCATCCTTGTTTCTCTAGTTCGAAAGTTAGACGAGCATTGAACATGCGGTTGTTGCTGTTGTTGTTGTTTTGAATTTTTTTGGCGCAAGGGCCATATCTGGTCATGCTGCGCCAAGCATATGGTTTAAAATCATACTACATAAAAAATTTGCTTCATCACTTAAAATATAAAACTGTTTATCCTCTGTAAAAGAGGGAAAGAATTGAATAGATTACAATAAACATATAAAATTCAAAAATTTAAAATGAGCAATGATGGTTTACATGTGGAAATAAAAATGAAAGTCACAAAGTGTTTTTTAGTTGTCAAACAAATCGAAAATACAAAAAATGAATTAAATGTACGTGAAAAGGCGAATAGCCTTTAAGAATTTGAAAATATTTTGGTGGTACGTCTCTCCCACCAAGTCTGTTAAAGATAAAGATGACGATTTAAAAAAACGAATTCTGTGTGAGCTAAATGAGCAACATTCTATTAAAATGTGTTTAATGCTAAAAACTACCCGACATGTGGGACATATCGGAGCACTATCTCCAAAAATAAGATATTTATGCGTAAAACGTGAGTGCCCTATACGAAGACGAGTCAGCTTAACGTCGAGCTCTCGTAAAGGAATCGTAGGCCATAAACCAATGGATGGTTTGACTGAATGCAACTTATTCTCAGTCTGCAGATCCCATTTTCCTTGCCATATTGATAGCAGGCGGGAAAAAATGGCTGTTTTAAAGTCACTATATGGGATGCTTTGACACAGCAAAGTGGAAGCATGTTTTGCAGCGGCATCTGCTGCTTCATTTCCAACAATGCCCACGTGACTTGGTATCCAGCTAAATATAATATTAAATCCCTTTTCCTTAAGAGTTTGTAAAAGAGACAATACCTCAATGGCAATTGGATGCATTTGATTATGATAGTTCGATAATGTCTCCAAAGCACTCATGCTATCAGTAGAGATTATGAAATTACCCTGAGTTTTTGGCGAGATCTTCTCAAGAGCACAGAAAATTGCAGTCAACTCAGCAGTAAATACTGAGCAACAATTGTGCAAACGATAGCTCAGTGTCTCAGATGGAAGTATGATGCCACTACCGACATGTCCATCCTATTTCGAACCATCTGTAAAAATTGGTGCAAAAGAAGAATATTGACAGCGATGATAGCGGAAAAGTTGCTGTAAAACAATTGGTGCAGTTATGTCTATTGAAACCAGAAAACGGGTTCAAAAAGGTAAATTTTGGAATATTCCAAGGAGAGAATTGAAAAGAACGAACCGATTTAATAGTAATATCATCAAGTTCCAAATCATTCAGAAGTATTTTCATTCTCTCACAAAAAGGGCGTACGTGAAAGGGACGCGCATCATAGAGTCTCCGCAGTCCAGCCGATGGTGCCATTTCACCCAATGGATTATTCAAGGTAGCTTGTGCGTGTAGGAAGTATAAAGTAGATATTTTTTTTATGCCTTAAGTCGAGTGGTAACTGGTGGCAGATATTATAGAGGCTTTCTATGGGTGATGTTCGAAAGGCACCCGAGCAAATTCGCAAAGCCGAATGGTGGATGGTGTCTAGACGTCGTAAAAGGCTAGAGCAAGCAGATCCATACACCATGCATCCATAGTCAATGCGAGAAAGGATAACAGCTTGGTAAACACGAAGGAGGGAAGTTCTATCTGCACCCCCAAGTTGTTTTGGAGAGAACCTTCAGAATGTTTAAGGTTTTCTCGCATTTCTTTCTCAAAAACTGAATATGTGGAAGGAAAGTTAGTTTACTATCAAAGAAGATCCCTAAAAATTTTATTTCCTCTACGACAGGTATGGTAATAGTGCGTATATATACTACAGGGTCCAAGTGAATGTTCCGTTTTCTACAAAAGTGAATGCACCGACATTTCTCGGGTGAGATTTTATGTCCGTTTGTATCGCACCAAGCTACTATCTTGTTAATTGCATTCTGTAGCTGACGCTCAATCAAACGCATATTACTTCCTTGGCAAGAGATCTGCAGGTCATCAACGTAAAGACTACCATGAATAGAGAATGGCAAATGATTAAGTATCTGACTGAAATAAAGGATAAAAAGTGTAACACTGAGGACACTTCCTTGTGGAACACCCTCAGTTTGAATAAAATAATTAGAATAAAAATTACCCAAGCGAACTCGGAACGTTCGGTAAGCTAAAAAATTCATTAAAAAATGGGTAAGTTTCCTCTAAAACCAAGATTAAAAATCGTAGAAAGTATGCCGTATCGCCATGTACGGTCATATGCCTTTTCAATATCAAAGAAAACAGAAACAAGGTGATTCCTCCGGACAAAAGCATTGCGAATTTGGGTCTCCAGAAGGATCATGTTATCAAAAGTTGATAGTCCTTTTCGGAAACCACTCTGCAACAGGGGAATACTTCCTTGATTCTCTAATTCAAACACAAGGCGGGCATTGACCATACGCTCAAAGATCTTGCTGAGACAACTCGTAAGAGCAATTGGTCTATAATTCAGAGGGTTTGATGGTTCTTTGCCAGGTTTTAACACTGGAATCACAAAAGCATCGCACCATTGATGAGGGTATATCTGCTCATTCCAGATTCTATTGAATAAAAATAATAAATTGGAGAGGGAAATTCTATTCAAATGGCGAAGCATGCAATATACGATTCCGTCTGGCCCGGGGCTGGTATCACGGGTGCGAGATAACGCTGCGTCCAGTTCTGACATTCTAAATTTGCAGTTATATGGAAAAGTTCTCTTGGTATTAAAACGCAATGGCGATCGTTCTGCGCGATTCTTAATTGCTATAAATTCAGGACTATAAGAATCAATAGCTGAAACTTTCGCGAATGATTGGCCAAGAATATTAGCTATGTCCAATGGATCGGAATGTTTCACTTCTCCTGTAGTCAAAACAGGGAAGGTAAATTCACGATAAATCCCATTGGCGGCCTTAACTTTGTTCCACAAGGTTTTACTGGAAGTGGAGTATGTTATGGAGGAAACAAAAGATGCCCATGATTCCCTCTGACTTTGACGGCGAACTTTACGAGCAAAGGCTTTGGCTCGTTTAAAAGCAATTAGATTTTTTGTCGTTGGGTACCTTCTAAAAACGTTCCAAAGTTTTTTTTGCGTTTTATAACTGTCGCGACAAGCTTCATTCCACCATGGTCTTCGAAATTTTCTGAGACGTGGGGAACTCTTTGGTATGGTTTCATTAGCGGCGCTCATGAGGGTATCAATAACATGTTGCACTGCTTCCGAGATATCCGCAGTTCTGACCATTGTCTCTGTAATATTTGCAAGTTCCGAGAAAGCATTCCAGTTTGCACGCTGGAATATGAAACGAGGGGAACATGGTGTCACATCATTAATGTCATTTTGTGAAACTATTACAGGAAAGTGATCACTATTATAAAGATCACTTTCAACTGTGAGATTGAGTAAAGGGAGGATCTCAGGAGAACAAATGGCCAGATCAAGATTATGGAAGGTTCTTGTGGGTTCGTGGAAGTAAGTTTTCCCGTTATTATTTATCAGACAGAGGCAGTTATTTGATAGGAACTCTTCTATCTGTCGCCCACGAGAGTTTGTGCTATCCGAACCCCACAAGGTACTATGCGCGTTGAAATCGCCGAGTAGGATAAAAGGTGAAGGAAGCTGGTCCACTAAATTGTCAAGTTCTTGCTGACTGATAACATCATGAGGCGGAAGATAAATGCAGCAAACTGTGACTAACGTTCTTGCATGAACCTGTACTGCCACAGCTTGCAGGGAAGTATGTAAACTGAGTGGTGTGCTTGGGTACAAGTTTGACGTAAACATACAGACACCTCCACAAATGTGAGATCCTGTTTCTACATCTTTTCTAACACAATTAAAACCACGCAATTTTAAAGGGATGTTTGGTCTCAAGAAAGTTTCTTGGACACAAAAACAGATTGGATGAAATTTGTTAAGAATAGTCTTGATGTCATGAAGTTTGGAACGAATGCCGCGACAATTCCAAGAAAGGAAGGTACCCATTAAGAAATTTTATTTCGAAAAGAGGAATTAAGAGCAATGGTTGGAATTGTTGAAACTTCACAACTCATGTCAAATTCAGTTTCATCCTCAGAAGGATGGAGTTTTAAATCGGGACTATTTGATAAGCCTCCAAAAATGGACGTCAAGTCCTTATGGGCTATACCTCTACTAGCAAGTCCCAATGCAACAGAATTTTTGGTGCTTGATTTCTTTAACTGCGAAGACAGGTCTTTCTTCGACAGTCCACGTTTTGCAAGCTTTAGTGTAAGAGATTTTAGCGGCTTTGTTTTTCGCTTATTTTTGTCTAGCTTTTCAGTATCAGGTGTGTTGCCAACCGATTTTTCTGTATCGGAATCAGATGACAGCTTAGGAGAGATCATGTGGGTGGTATTTTGAGCACAGTTGGAACAGGTACAATTTTCACAAAAGTTTTTCCGTACTATAGATGCGTAACTTACGCCAGGGGAGGGTGTTTGTGTAAGAACTCTCTTTCGAGCCTCAGGATATGGAATATTTTCTTTAATTTTAGTTGCTGCGATTTGTTTTTCGATTTTCCAACGTGGGCATAAGCGGGAGAAGGACGTATGTTCGCCTTTACAGTTCACGCACTTCTCTGGTGCTGAACAATCCTGGCTCTCATGTCCTTTCTCAGCACAGCGGGCACAAGTGACTGTCCCACGGCAGTTTGCTTTCGAATGCCCAAACAGCTGACATTTAAAGCATCTGAGAGGATTCGGTATATACGGTCTCACGGAAAGCTTAATGTAGCCTGCATATATGTAGTCCGGGAGTTTAGGGGACATAAAAGTAAGTATATGATGTTTAGTCTCAAAGGTTTGTCCATCTCGCCGGATGGTAATACGGCGGACATGTGTGACACCTTGCGATTTTAATTCTTCGGTAATTAAATCTACAGGTAAGTTGAAAATCTCTCCACATGTAATAACACCTTTTGATGTATTTAAAGATGTGTGTGGAGATACCTTCATTGGTATAGTTGCTAAAGCCTTTAACTTCTGTATGTTTTGGGCTTGCTTTCGTGAATTAATCTCAATCAGCAAGTCGCCAGAATGCATCTTACGTATTGACGTCACATCACCAATTGTATCACTAATTGCTTTCTGCACCAAAAAAGGGGAAACCGTTTCAAATGTCTCACTTTCAGAAATTCGTTTTATTACATAATATCGATCAAAATATTGGTTTACAGAAAAAGTGTTAGGAACTATGCGATGCCCACTAAAGGGACCCTTCTTGGGAGGAGCCATGCGATATGAAAATTGATTCGGGCCCGACGGCACCGCCCACCACGGAGCCCAACAAGGGATGGCAGCCACCGGCTCTAGATGTCTTGCCTCGGTACTTACCATAGTGCTAATTGGTACCTATACGCTGGGAGTTACCCCCGGGGACAGTGACCACCCTTAACGCCAAGCCCAAGGAGTAACCCCTTCGCTTGATCCCTAGCAGCCTAGCCACTCAGGTGACTAGGTACCATCCGATTGATACACCGGGGACCACAGTGCACCACCCGTCTGTCAAAAGGGTTGCCACGCACGGCCAACACGTGGGGTTTTGGCTCTCCATGAGAAGCAAGAAGCAAACAGAGCGGCGACAGCTTCTCACGGAGAGCTCCCTCGCTTGCCGTCGAGGGAAGGAAGAGATACAGCAGACAGCAGCAGGTTTAGGGGAGAATAAATATAAAGGGAGAATAGATCCCTGGGAACCTCGGGATTGGGACACCCGTACTTACCTATAGTAGGTGAGCCCCTGAGGGGACATTGAACATGCGCTCGAAGGTCTTACAAAGGCAGTTTGTAAGAGAAATCTGTCTGTAGTTCAGAGGGGCAGATGGTTCTTTGCAGGGCTTTAGGATAGGAAACACAATAGCTTCACGCCATTGTGAAGGGTATTTCTGCTCAGTCCATATTCTGTTAAAAAGCAGCACTAGATTGGAAAGGGGAATGGTATTCAAATGGCGGAGCATGTTATACGTAATTCCATCTGCCCCAGGACTGGTATCATGGACTTGAGACAAAGCCATTTCCAATTCAATCATCCGGAATTCACAATTATATGGAATGGTACTTCGGGCTTTAAGGTTCAAACACAACCGTTCCGCGCGATTCTTAATTACCAGAAATTCAGGGCTGTAAGAATCAACTGCGGAAACCGGCGCAAACGCTTTGCCGAGAATGTTAGCAACGTCTAATGTGTTCGAATACATCATATTACCGGTTTGTAAAACCTTACTTAACAGGAATAGAAGTTTCGTTATAGATACCATTAGCGGCCTTTACATTTTTCCACAAAAGTTTACTGGAAGTAGATGATGTGATGGATGAGACAAATTTTGTCCATGATTCACTTTGACTACGACGCCGAATGCGGCTAGCTGGCGCTTTGGCTCTTTTAAAAGCGATAAAATTCTCAGTCGCAGGGTACCTTCTAAATTGGTTCCAGAGTTTCTTCTGATTTTTATGACGGTCGCGACAAGCTTCATTCCTCCACGGTCTACGAAATTTTCCTAGACGTGGGGATGTTTTCGGAATGGTGGTGTTCGCGGTGTTCATTATTGTATCGATGACATTTTGTATTGCTTTCGTAATATCTGCATAACTGACCATAGCTTCATTAATAACTGCTAATTGTGAGAATGCAATCCAATTTGCCCGCTGGAATAGGAAACGCGGGTGACATTTAGCCGCACCGCCGCTATCAGCGTGGGAGATTATTAGGGGAAAATGATCGCTATTGTGCAGATCCTCCCCTACTGTCAAATTTAACATCGGTAGCAGTTCAGGAGAGCATAAAGCTAGATCAAGACAGTGGAAGCTACGTGTGGGCGCATGAAAGTACGTTTGCTCGTCATTATTGAGCAGACAGAGACAGTTGTTAGCAACAAACTTTCGATCTGCTGCCCGCGAGAATTTTTATTATCCGAGCCCCACAAAGGACTATGCCTATTGAAATCACCAAATAAAATGAAAGGTGAAGGAAGTAGGTCCACTAGATTGTCTAGATCTTGCTGACGGATGGCATCGTGAGGCGGAAGATAGATGCATCAGACTATAACCAAACATAGTATATAGACTTGCACAGCCACAGCCTGAAGAGATGTATGTAAAATAAGAGAAGTGCTCGGATAAAGGTTTGAAATGAAAACACAGACACCTCCAGAACCATGAGATCCAGTGTATGTATCTTTCCGAACACAGCTATATCCGCGTAACTTGATGGGAATGTTGGGTGTCAAGAAAGTTTCTTGAACACCGAAACAGACAGGATGAAATTTGTTTAAAATTTATTTAATGTCAGGAAGTTTGGACCGATTGTTGCGACAATTCCAAGAAAGGAAGGTACCCATTAAGAAATAGAATTTGGCGGAAAACGATTACAGGCATTAGTTGAAGTTGCTTGGATTTCGCAACTCATCTCCAGGTCATCTTCATCCTCTGATGGATGCAATGTAATATCTGTGCTATTTAAAGTGTCACCAAAAATGGATGGTAAGTCCTTGCGGACAACACCTTTTTTCGCTAGCCCCAAGGCGACAGAATTTTTTGAAGATATTTTAAGTTTTAATGGGAGTTCGGATTTTGAAATTCCATTTTTCGCCAACTTTAGCTTCTGCGAGTACTTTGTTTTTTTCTTTGGTGCTCTTTTTGATTTCGGGGGTTCAAATTCTGGAATTGGATTACTTTTTATAGATTCTTCAGAATCAGACTGGTATTTTTTTAGGGCTATTAGTTTTAACAGTTCGTTTCAAACAATTTTCACAAGAACAGTTTGAGCAAAAAAATTTTTGTTCAGCCGAGGCATAACTGACACCAGGAGTAGGGATCTGAGATTCAATTTCACGTCTGGCTTCAGGATAAGTTAAAGTTGTGACCTAAGTGCCAGCGTGGCACTTAGAAAAGATCGAGCATACGAAGGGTGAACTCCGCCGCAGTTCAGGCACTTTTCTTTTGCGTTGCACTGCTGGCGATCTTGCCCTTTTTCAGCACAACGGGCACAAGTTAGTGTCCCGCAGCAATTAACTTTCGAGTGGCCAAATCGTTGGCACTGAAAGCACCTCAATTGATTTGGTATAAATTGGCGAACTGGTAACTTGATGTACTCTGAATAAATATAATCATGCAGTTTAGGATTATGGAAAGGGAGTACGAAATGTTTTGTCGGGAGGAGTTGCCCATCACGTCGAATTGATATTTGCCGAACATGAGTCACTCCTTGCTTTCTAAGTTCAGCAGATGTCTCTTCAAGAGGAACATTAAATTATCCGCAGGTTGTAACACCTTTGGAAAAGTTGAGAGATGAGTGAGAATTTGCCGATATCGGTATATTAACAAAAGATTTCAATTTCAAAAGTTGTTGGGATTGCTTTATGGAAACTATCTCCAACAACAAGTCACCAGAGCGCATTTTTTTAAACAGATTTCACCTCGCCAACGGTCGCAAAAACTGCTTTTTGAACTAGGAAAGGAGATACGTTATGGAAAGTTTCATTGCTTTCAGATATTTGTTTTATTATAAAGAAAGTAACTTTGATTACTTTATGCCCACTGAAGGGAGATTTGTGAGAGGAGTCCATACGATATTGATGGGGATTCGGGCCCGACGGCACCACCCACCACGGAGTCCAACAAGAGCACCGGCTCTGGCCATTTCCAGCCTCGGTGCTTACCCTAGGGCTAGCCGGAACCTATACGTTTGGAGTTACTCCCGGGGATAGTGACCACCCTTAACGCCAAGCCCAAGGAGTGACCCCTTCGCTTGATCCCTAGCAGCCTAACCACTCAGGTTGCTAACTACCGGCCGATTGATACACCGGGGACCACAGTGCACCGCCGGCTGAATGGGTCGCCACGCACGGCAAACACGTGGAGGTATTGGCTGTCCATGAGAAGCAGGAAGCAAACAGCTTCTCGTGGAGCGGCGACAGCTTCTCGTGGAGAACTCACTCGCCTATCCTCGATTAAAGAAGAAAAAAAGGAGACAGCAGAAAGCGCAGTGGAGAGTAAACAAAGGGTGTAAATATCTCTGGGTACCTCGGGATTGGGACACCCTTACTCACCTATAGTAGGTGAGCCCCTGAGGGGGTGTTATTACAGGGTCATCATATTGGAATGATGTTGAAACATGGTAGAAGTTACATTAAATAAGTTCCCATTAATTGTCAGATCATATTCTTGATGTTTTTTCTATCAAGGCACTTGAGCATAATGTTATGTCCAAAACGTAGATTATTCACGAACTAAGAGAGATCAGAAAAATATTGCATCCAGATAACAAATGATCTTAGTGTGATAGGAAATCTTTCAGATTGAGATTGTCATCTGTGTCCGACAAATAATTTGAACTTCTAAACATTTAATCTGAGAATATTTAGAAATTTCGTATCACAGTCTTCTAAATCAGTTTTCTTCTCTGATTATTAAATGGGAATTACTAAAAAAATTCAATATTCTGAAGAAAGATTTTTTGCCTAAAGTGAAATATCATTTCTCTTATAATCTGTGAATTATAATTCATAAATTAAAATTTTGACAAAGCAACTGATTTCTAATTATGGAAGACAAAACAATTTCTTTCTGTTTGGTAATGAATTTCAAAACATAACTACCAAAGTCTAATCCTAGATCATAAAAATTATTTTTTTATTGCAATCATTTTTATTAAACAAATGAACCCTAGGGCAAATAAATAACTCAAATGTTATAGTTCATTATTTAATTATAAAAAATTAATGCAAATGGTTAATTGAATTATCTGATTAGATGTTCGCATATTTGAATTTGTTACATGTCTTCTTTTCCTCCGTTCAAATAAACCAACCTGTTGCTGTATATATTTCAATTACAAATGAAACTAATTCCTAGAAAGAAAATTAAATGTAATGCATTCTTGAATAAATCTGCACTTGTGAAGGCTGAAGACTGAAATTTAAACTACATATTGATGGTAATAGAAGATGCAAGAATGAATTAAATGTTAATTTTTGATGTAAACAGTGTGTTCTATGAAAATTAATTACGAATCTCCTGGAGCAAAGATTGTTTTTTCCATATGGGCTTAATTTAAATATTTAATTTAAAGATGCATTGAATATCGCATGTTTCATTTCATAACTTAAGGTTTCAAATTTAAGTGATATACTTTATTTTCCGTATTCATAAATTCATATAATTGTGTTCAAGATCAATAAAAATGAAAAGTTTTAAATCGATTATCACAACTGAATTATTAATAATTCTTATAAACAAAAGATTAAATTAGAAACTATGAAAATTAAATACCATTGATACTTTACCCCTCAGGGGCTCACCTACTATAGGTGAGTACGGGTGTCCCAATATCGAGGTACCCAGGGATCTATACTCCCTTTATGTTTCCACTCCCCTCCGTCTTCTGCTGTTAGCTTTCATTATTCTTTCCCTCGAGGGTAGACGAGGGAGCTCTCCATGAGAAGCTGTCGCCGCTCTGTTTGCTTCCTGCTTCTCATGGACAGCAAATACCCCCACGTGTTTGCCGTGCGTGGCGACCCATTAGACGGGTGGTGCACTGTGGTCCCCGGTGTATCAATTGGCTGGTCGCTAGCCACCTGAGTGATTAGTTTGCTAGGGATCAAGCGAAGGGGTTACTCCTTGGGCTTGGCGTTAAGGGTGGTCACTGACCCCGGGGGTAACTCCCAGCGTATAGGTACCGATTAGCACTAGGGTGGATGCCGAGGCTGGGAAGGACCAGAGCCGGTAATTGCCTTCCCTTGTTGGACTCCGTGGTGGGCGGTGCCGTCGGACCCGAATATTTTGTCATATCGTATGGGATCCTCCAAACGTGGTCCCTTCAGTGGGCGTCGCATTGTACCAATCAATTCAAATTTTGAAAACCATTTCGAAATTTTTTTCATAATAAAACGCGTTTCTGACAAAAATGAAACTTTTGAAACAGTATCGCCATTTCTAGTCCAGAAGGCCGTCACCGCAACAGTTGGCGAAGTAACATCAATTAAAAAGATGCGATCTGGTGACTTGTTAGTAGAGGTCAATTCTCGAAAGCAAGCCCAGACCATACAAAAATTGAAAGCCCTGGCAACTATTCCAATCAGCGTCAGCCCCCATGCATCATTAAATACCTCTAAAGGAGTAATCACTTGTGGGGAAAACTTTAATCTCTTTCTTGATTATATAACAGGTGAGTTAAATTCACAAGGAGTTGTACATGTCCGCAGAATTACTATAAGGTATGATGGAGTAATCATTGAAACCAAACATGACATCCTAACATTTAAATCTCCAAAAATACCAGAGTATATCTATGCAGGTTACATCAAACTACCCGTAAGACCATATATCCCGAACCCACTCATATGCTTTAAGTGCCAGCGCTTTGGCCATTCAAAGACAAACTGCCGTGGTGCACTCACTTGTGCCCGATGCGCAGAAAAAGGCCATGATAGCCAGCAGTGTGCCGCAGCTGAAAAGTGCGTGAACTGTGGTGGCGAGCACACCTACTACTCTCGATCCTGCTCACGATGGCAAGTTG
Organism: Argiope aurantia; assembly: GCA_026543865.1. Taxonomy (NCBI): domain Eukaryota; kingdom Metazoa; phylum Arthropoda; class Arachnida; order Araneae; family Araneidae; genus Argiope; species Argiope aurantia. The sequence goes on along the minus strand of JAPMOR010090733.1, from coordinate 9,813 downwards.
AAAAACAAATAATAACTCTCAAAATCAAAGAAAACTTTTCTTATCCTGTAGCTAGGCGTAGGATTGTAGCTCAAATTTCTACACCTGGCTTAACATATGCTTCTGTTGCACAAAGGTCATTTTGTGCAAACTGTTCTTGCACAAACTGTGTTAAAAACATCACGACACCCAAACAACTAAAAAAAGTTTCTTCTTCAGATACAGAGAACTCCATTAGTAGCACCCCTGAAACTCCTACAGTTTTAAAAAAGAAATCAAAGAAAAAAGCTAAAAAAATCGCTGACATTGAAACTTGCAAAACGCGGCCTCTCATTACAAGACGTTCCTCAAAAATTGAAAAAGTCAACATTAAAAAATTCCGTCGCTCTCGGGCAAGCGACGCAAGGTAATGTCCATAGGGACTTAACGTCCATATTCGGCATGCCAAATAGCCCCGATATTAAATTACACCCTTCTGATGAAGAGGATGACTTGCAGATGAGTTGCGAATATGAGGCAACCCAAACAAATGCTTCTAAAGCTTCTTCATCAAAACCGCTTTCTTAATGGGTACCTTCGTTTCATGGAAATGTCGTGGCATTCGGTCCAAGTTGAATGACATTAAGACCATATTTAACAACTTTCATCCTATCTGTTTTGGTGTTCAGGAGACTTTCTTGACACCTAATATCCCCATCAAAATTCGTGGTTATAACTGTGCTCGTAAAGATGCAGAAACAGCATCTCATCCTTCTGGTGGAGTTTGTATTTTCACGTCGAATTTATACCCGAGTACACCTCTCCTATTACACACTTCTCTGCAGGCTGTGGCTGTTCAAGTTCACACACGAATTTTGGTCACAGTCTGCTGCATTTACTTACCGCCCCATGATGTCATTTGTCAACAAGATCTTGATAACCTTGTGGACCAACTTCCTTCGCCATATTTTATACTTGGAGATTTTAACGGCCATAGTACATTATGGGGTTCGGATAGTACAAATTCTCGTGGGCAACAGATAGAACAGTTTATTTCTAATAATTGTCTCTGTTTGCTCTATAATGATGAGAAGACGTACTTCCAAGAACCTACACGTAGCTTCCATAGCCTTGATCTAGCCATGTGCTCTCCTGAACTCTTGCCGGCATTGAACTTTGCAGTTAGCAAAGATCTACATAATAGTGACCATTTCCCTATTATTGTCTCCCATGCTGATAGCGGCGATGCGACCCCCTGTCCTCCGCGTTTTCTATTCCAGCGGGCAGACAGGGAAACTTTCACGGAATTGGCAGATACCGAGACCATGATCAGTACTTGCGACATTACGGAGGCAATGCTGCTTGTTATTGACACCATATTAAACGCAGCAAATGCCACCATTCCAAAGACCTCCCCACGTCTCAGAAAATTTCGCAGACCGTGGTGGAATGAAGCTAGCCGCGACAGCTACAAGCAGCAAAAAAAATTATGGAACATCTTTCGGAGGTACCCTATAACTGAAAATCTCGTTGCTTTTAAAAGAGCAAAAGCTCTAGCTCGTCGCATTTGTCGTTAGAGTCAGAGGGATTCCTGGATTAAATTCGTATCGTCTATTACATCATCGACCTCCAGCAAACAGTTGTGGAAAAAAGTAAAGGCTGCTAATGGTATTTATTGTGAATCTTCAATTCCTGTTTTAAATACAGGAAGTGGGATACATTCTGCTCCATTAGAAGTAGCCAATATACTGGGCCAAGCTTTCGCACAAGTTTCCGCAATAGATTCTTATAGTCCTGAGTTTCTGGCGATTTAGAATCCCACGGAACGGTTGCATCTTCATTTTAATGACTGGCGCAAGTTTTCGTACAACTGTAAATTTAAAATGTTCCAACTCGAAAGGGCCTTATCTAAATCTCATGACACCAGTCCAGGGACAGATGGGTTGGTTGGTTAGTTTGGGTTTTTTGGCACAAGGGCCATTCCTGGCCATACTGTGCCATCCTTATGGTAAAAAGTAGAGCTTTGTTGATACAGGGACAGATGGGATTACATACAATATGCTCCGTCATTTGAGTACCACTTCCTTTTCCAACCTGTTATTGTTATTTAACAGAATATCGACCGAGCAGAAGTACCCTACACAATGGCGCGAAGCTATTGTTATCCCAATCCTAAAACCTGGCAAAGAACCATCCAATCCCCTGAACTACCGACCAATAGCTTTGACGAGCTGTCTCTGTAAAACCTTAGAACGTATGGTCAATTCTCGTCTGATTTTTGAATTAGAAAAACAAGGATGTATCTCTCAGCTGCAGAGTGGTTTCCGTAGAGGACGGTCTACTGTTGACAACCTCGTCCTTCTGGAAACGCAAATCCGCAATGCATTTGTGAGGAGAGATCACCTTGTATCTATTTTTTCGATATAGAGAAAGCGTACGACCGTACGTGGCGTCACGGCATACTCTCAACACTTTTTAACTGTGGTTTTAGAGGAAATTTACCGATCTTTAAAAAAACTTTTTAACTTGTCGAAGGTTTAAAGTTCGCATGGGTAACGTCTATTCAAATGATTTTATTCAAACTGAAGGTAGCATTCTTAGTGTTACTCTTTTTATTGTACATTTTAGCCAAATAATTAATGTTTTACCTCCATCTGTTCAAGGCACATTATAGTGGATGATCTACAGATCTCTTGCCAACGGAGCAATATGCACCTGATAGAGCGACAATTGCAGGTTGCTGTAAATAAACTTGTAAATTGGTGCAATGAAAATGGACATACGATTTCTCCAGAGAAAAGTAAATGCGTCCATTTTTGTAGGAAACGGGTATTCATTTAGATCCCAAAGTTCAGATTCGTGATGCTACCATCCCTGTGGTAAATGAAATAAAGTTTTTTGTATAATTTTTGACCGTAAGCTCACTTTCCTTCCGCATGTCCTACATTTGCGGAAGAAGTGTGACAGGTCATTAATCATTCTCAAGGTACTGTCCAGAACCACTTGGGGAGAAGATAGAACTTCCTTGCTCAGAATTTATCAAGCAATGATTTTATCCCGTATAGATTACGGAAGTATGGTGTATGGCTCTGCTCGTCCTACGGTTTTACATAGACTTGATACTATACATCATTCTGCTTTGCGAATTAGCTTGGGAACATTTCGCACCTCGCCTGCGAATAGTTTGTATGTTCTCTGCCATCATCTACCGCTAAGTTTACGGGGTGAAAAATTATCTGCCCAATTTTATCTTCGAGCACTGTCTGTTCCGAAGCATCCTGTGTGTTCTTTGAAATTTCCGGTTAGTCTTTGTAGACTTTATAATGCTCGTCGCTCTCACGTACTACCATTCTGCGAGAGAGTTAAACTGCTCCTTCGTGATTATGGACTTCATGATAAAGTAATCCAGACTACCGATCCATTTTCTATTCCTCTCTGGAATATTCCTCAGTTTTCATTTTTGAATCCCTTCTCTGGTTTTGAAAAGCAGAGTACTGCCCCTATTGTTTACCAGAATCTGTTTTATTCTCATTGCTGTCAGTATTCAGATTACTTAAAAATATTTACGGATGGTTCGAAATCAGATGGTCATGTTGGTTGTGGTATTGTCTTTGATACCGATATATTTAGTTACCGCCTAGATTCCTCTCTATCTGATTTATCTGCTGAATTATTAGCCATCTTTTATGCACTACAGATGATTTCACTCTCTTCTGATAGTAAATTTTGTATCTGTACTGACAGTATGAGTTCACTGACAATGTTTTCCAACTATAATAATCAGATTCACCCGGTTGCCTTGGAAATCCATGATCTTCTAAGGACCTTAAAAAACAGGGATTTTAAGATACTATTTTGCTGGATTCCGAGTCATGTCGGAATCGCTGGTTTTGGTTTGGTTTGGTTTGGAGTTTTTTGGCGCAAGGGCCAATCTCGGCCAAACCGGAATCGCTGGTAATGAGCTGGCGGATAATGCAGCAAAGAGTGCTTCTATGCTTTCACAGCGAGACATCCTTTTCTGTGATGCTAAAAATATTTTTCAACGTCGTCTATACTTACTCTGGCAGGAATCATGGAGCAATAATACTAATAACAAACTTCATAACGTAAAACCTACCATTTCATCCTGGCCTTGCTTACCAGTGCGAGAGCTAGACGTCAAATTGTCTAGACTCCGCATTGGTCACACTCGTTTCACTCATAAACACCTTTTATTTGGTAATCGAGCTCCTATCTGCTCTAGATGCCAAGTGAACTTAACCGTTCTTCATCTTTTAATAGAATGTCCTAATTTTAATCGTCATCGTTTGATATTTTTTAAAGCTTCATCAGTGGATATGCAAATGCTTGTGGGGGAACATCCCCACAAAAACCTTTTTAAATTTTTAAAAGCAACTGGATTTTACCATTTTATTTAACATTTAACTTTGTTGTTTTTACCTTGTTTACAATTTTAAGGGTTACTGCTTTGCAATTTTATCAGTGTTTACATATTATAGTTGATTAAATAAAGTCAAAGACTATATTTAAACCATATGTATGGCGCAGTATAGTCAGATATGGCTCTTGCGCCAATAAACTCCAGAATCCAATCTAATCCATTGATGCTTTAATTGAAGTAAATACTGAATAACAGAATTATTATTAAATAAAAAAGATGATTAATCTTAAAAGACAATTATTATTAATTAAAAACGATGATTAGATGATGAACATTTTTGTTAGAAAATTTTTTGTCTTTTCGGTATAAAACTGAATAATCTTAAAATGTTGAGTTGAATTATCCTTATGGGAAAAAATAAAAATTCTTAAGACATTAATTTGTGTAAACTATAAGTTAATTTTTTTATAAATAAAATAAATGTAATTATAAATGATTCATTTATTAGTCTCATTAATTAAATGCATTTTTTTAATATTTAAATACAATTACAATTTTAAAACATTTTTTTGAAATTTTATGTTAAAATAAATTATTCATGTGACGTCATAGCTGTATATTATTTAAGTAAATCCTAAACGGCGAAACAATATGTATAACAGTTAGGTTATCATATCAATATTTTCCAAAAAGATGAGCTGTAAGTTCCTATAATTATTTAAGGCATCTGATATGAGATTCTTATGTTTAGGTACCTATATAAGGCTTTAAATCACCCTATAGGTACCTCATCTGAATTGCCAAGCTTCATTATACATACTATGCCAAGATTTTCCCAAATTGGTTGATAACTTCAGGTGGCATTGTTTGGCGTTTGATTACGAGGGCCGTAAAAATAGAAAAATTCAGCAATTTCCGTTTTCAACAATTCAACAAAACAACTGCTTTCAAGCAAGCGGTCTTACAAATGGATTCTGAACATCAAACAGAAACTCTGAAGCCGAAAAGTAAGATGTCTTTAAAACTGTGTAATAAGTAAAAATTTATTTCATAATTTTTTTCTCTATATTAAACTGTTGTTTTAGTCCTTCAAGTTCACCCACTGAGTTTAAAACACATAATAAGAGTTTTTCTGCATCGTAGGATACATAAGATTCTCTACATATGAAAAAATTTTGATTCTAAATTTAATTTTTGCTATGCAGAATATAATTCATAGTAATCTTATAAAATATGATCAAACAAATCTATTATCTTAAAACAGTAATATTTAGGACTATTTCCCGGGACACATAGCTATGTGTTTCCTTACAAAAAGGTAGAAGGACTTCTATTATTATGATATTAGGAAGATAAAATTAACAAATTTTAATCTGTTATATTAAATCTGATACAGTCAGTTCCTAGTCGAAATTATTTTTTAAAGTTGTAATTATAAATAGAGCAAAATGAATCATAATATTCTTTATCATATTTTATTGTCCTTAAATATTAAATAATATATTGTTGGATTAAATTTTTCAAGAATAAGCTTGGCATAAAAACATACCTTTAGAAAAAAAATTATGATATTATGAAGATTTTTTAAAGTATAAATATATTAGTGCTGCAATATCCTATCCTATGTAACTGATCCAATTCAGAAATACATTGAATTTTGTCCTGTTAAATTTGATTGACCAACCAAAAACATTTATAGCCTTAACACTTTGCAATATTTCTGACAAACTCTCGAAATTCAACAATCCAAAATTCAATTAATCTACATGAAATGATGTATGAAGGGTTTAGAATAGAATAGGCTGGTTTTTATACAAAATAGAATTCAAACTATGACAGAATTTAAAGATGGCACATTAATGAGAGAATTGTGAAATGAATTAATAATGCACGTTCACATATTTAAGCTAAATATGTTTTTGACAAACAGCTTTATTCCTGAAGAAGCACTGATTCATAAAAGTTTGCTATTAAACAACATGGAAACGATTGCAGGGACAGGGAATTATTGAGCAAGAAATCTTATAAAACAGAGATATAATTGAATTCATCGAAGTATTGGTACAATCAATATAAATTGGTTTTGTTTGACAACGGATTCTAAAACCATGTCTTTGCGTATGCGTTAGAATGAGTTTTTTGGTCAAAATAGGGGTGAGAGGAAAGATGAAAGGTGATGTTTACATTTAACAGTAAGGTGAACACGAACTACACTTGAGCTTATAAGGCATAAACACTGCAAATAACTCGTAATACTGTCAGAAAAAGATACTAAGTCTCAATAAAATATTTCAAAGCAATTTTTATTTACTGTAAGTGGCCCAAACATTAAATCTTGATGAATAAATAAAAGATTTCGGTTCTTAAAATTTAATAATTCATTTTTTTTACAAAATAATAATAATTTTTTTATGTTAAAATGCTCCGTTTTTTATAAGTTATTGAATTTTTTGACAATATTTTGAGATGAACAACGATGAATAATCGAGAATTTGCACTATTTAAAACATTTTATTTTCATTTAAGGAATTGCTGTAAATATGGAACATCTTAAAAATATTATAAATATTATTTTTTAAAAAGATAATTTAACATTTTTAAAAATATCATAATTAGTATTCTTTTTTGCTTAAAAATATTATTGTTTTAAAATAAATATTTTTGCCACTTGAATTAACCATATAAGAAATCAGTAAAGTAATTTTAAATTAAAATAAAATAATAGGTTCAAAAACAACCCGACAAGTTTCTAAATCAAAATCGAAGAATGACGTTTAAATCCGGAAATGAGCTATCAGTCCGCGTCTCACCCCTTAAGGATGGATGGATTTTGGGATTTAGTGGCGCAAGAGCCATATTTGACCATATTGCAATAGTCGTATGGTTAAAATATAAAAAGCGGTTTTATGCAAGTTTCTGTATGATGATTAATAAAATTGAGAGGCCATGTCACCTAACATTGTAAAAATTCACAACAAATTGAAATGTTAAATAAAATTATAAAAACCAATTGTTTTTAAGAATTTGAAAAGGTTTTTGTGGAGACGTACCCCCACGAGCATTTGCATGTCCTCGGGTGAAGCATAAAAATATCGTATACGATGGTGATCAAAGTTAGGACACTCTATTAAAAGATGAAGAACGGTTAAAATCACTTGGCATCTAGAGAAGAAAAGAGCTCTATCACCGAATAAAAGGTGTTTATGAGTAAAACGAGTGTGACCAATGCGGAGTCTAGACAATTTGACGTCTAGCTATCGCACTGGTAAACAAGACCAGGATGAAATGATAGGTTTTACGTTATGAAGTTCGTTATTAATACGATTATTCCATGATTCCTGCCAGAGAGAGTACAGGCGACGTTGATCAAACCTTAAGGAAATAGAATCGTTGAAAAGCGGTAGTCTCAGGATACTGAAACGAACATTACGCTACATTCATGCAGAGATAGGTGGTCATTATTTTTGACCAGTAAAATTTATTTTAAACATCTTGTTTCATGTACTACAATACTTGATCTCACGAATAGAGTCCTCTTTCATTTTGCGTAGAGAAATATTTGGACAGTTAATTCCATTAAAGCTTGATGAGAACAAAATTATGGATAATTTACCAAAATTCCGAATTCGATAAAGTTCACCACACATGACGGAACTGGAGTTCATCAGTAAACGTGAACGTGTAACTATTCCAGTAATGATATTAGAAGTTGCCACCGCTAACATTTACACAATTGGTTATGACAGAAGGAAGATTTCTTATTGAAGTTCTCTACTTTATTCATTATTTACCTGAAAAATAATTTGTTATGTTAGTAAAAGATGCATACCAATATTATGTCCTTTTTACATTCTAAAGATCGTACTACATCGGGTAGATATCGTACAACGCTTTGTGTTCCGCAAATTGTTTTTATAATTTACTTACCATTAGATTAAAAATAATTGTCAGCCATTTGAGACACGTAATATGTGTATTTTATAATTCTAGAGTATGAAAAGTAACACAAGAGAATTCTTTGTCCCCAAAAAAGAGCACACAGCCTGATAATGACGATATTTGCGCAAGCGGACCCTTAGCAGCAAAACAAATATCTCACTACCGAATCTCCTATGTCCGAAGAAAAAGGAACGTCTAGTCCTTTTTATTGAATGTACCCGTGACAAGGCGATTCCGGACATTGCTTCCGTCAACCCCCTAATTCGGACTTTATTGATTCCCAGATGGACAGAAGGTCCCAGATTTAATAAAGAAGCGGAATTGTGATTTAAAGGAGAAAATAAGGTTATATTAGAGGAAAGTGGTTCCATTTAAAAACATACTTTTTCTTTATTATAAATGCATAATTATATTTCTTTCTGCATTTAATAAAATCAGTTGCTGTAGTAAAATTCTCATAAATTTTAACCTACAATAAATTTTCAGGTTGATAAAATGACTAAACCTGGAGCCTAGATATTTTACATATTTGTCTTTGATGTCTCAGCCATACATTAAAACTAAAAACGCTTTTCTCAGCATTAAATAAATGTATTAAAATAATTAAAGCTTTTATTAATTAATTAATTAAAAAACATAATACTTTTAATATCAAAATTTTGTTTTTTTAAGACTTAAATTTCTTATCCATTATTATAAAGAAATTTGGAATTCAATTTATTTCTCAATTCCCAGTAAGGTTTTATTATGAATAAGAATCGAAATTTAATTAAATTAATCGATAATTAGCTTCTAAAAATATTAAAAGTATTTTTATATAGAACGCCCAAGTCTACAGACTGAAACAAAACTGAAGCACTTTAGGTACAACTGAATAATCAATACATCTTTACAAGAATGTAACAAGATAAATAACTAGCAGGAATGGTCTCTTCAAAGTTTTCTCGTATACTTTCTAATATATTTTAAAATACTAGAGAACACCTTGCTTGGCATTGGCATACAATAGTTACTAGTACTATTGTACGTTCAAGTTTGGTGTGAATTTATCGTTCTCACTTAATCTATCGCTAGATCCTTACCGAGTTTTTTGCAGATTAATTTCTAGTATGAGGTTTATAGAACACAAAAATCGAATTAGGGTTTTAGATGTGTTATTCCCAATCGATTGAAACAAAAATTTCACACAGAACTACAATTACAGTAAAAAAAAATCACTTACCAAATTTGAAATATTTAAATCTTTCTGCTTTTGAATTATCGCTTTTACATGTTTCTGAAAGCACAAACCGAAGAAACGGTTAAACTATTGTTGGATTCGATTCAAATTTTGACAAGTGTCTATACTATAGATTTTAAATGTGTGTACTGAATTTTATGTATTTAGCTGTAGATGCTTTGTAGTTATTGTGTTTGTTCATATTCAAACAGCCAGACAGACAAACTTCCTCTGAACGGAATTTGTTCAATCTTTGATAGAAATCCACAAATTTTCCCAATGTCCTGTCATGAGAACCATTGTAATAGGTATTCTT